>MU227968.1:4845465-4879997 GCA_018584345.1 Thuja plicata | reverse complement strand
CCATGTATCATTTTTAGTTATTTGATCTAATTCTTCTTTCATTGCATTCTTCCAATCAGAATCATTACAAGCATCTTCAACACTTAAAGGTTCAATCTGTGAAAGTAAACATACCTCTTCATCCATTTTTAGACTTTTTTCTTCTGATATGGTCAAAACACTGCTGCTCTGATCTCCAATGATATCATCTTTAGAGTGGTATCTATATGTGAATTTAGGAACCTTAGGTGTGACTTCTTCTTTTGTAATCTATGATTCTTTTATGCTTGATTCAGGGTCATTGCATGAGACATCAATGTAACCAAACATTTCTTCAATAATAGTATCTTTGTTGCTTGGCTTGGGTTCATCTTCAATCATAGGTGCATATTCATAGTACCTCTCTTGAACCATAAAATTCTCATCAATTTTTACATGAGTACTCAATTATCTTTTTCAATCTCAAATTGAAACATCTGCATGCTTTGCTTTTTGTAGAGTAACCAAGGAAAATACCTTCATCACTCCTGGCATCAAACTTACCAACACCATCATCTCTCTTGATGTAGCACTTTCTGCCAAAGATTCTAAAATACTTTACTGTAGGTACATTACCAAACCAAAGTTCATAGGGTGTCTTATCTGCGTCTGGCCTTAATTGAGTTCTGTTGATAGTATAGACTATTGTATTTATTGCATCTCTCTAATATGTGTGCGCAACTTTTCCTTCAATCATCATAGTGCGCACTGTATCAAGTATAATCATGTTCCTCCTTTCTAAAGTCCCATTCTTTTGAGGGGTTCTAGGAGCACTCAACTGTCTTTTTATTCCATGTTCTTCACAGTAATCATAAAAGTGATCAGAGGTGAACTCTCCTCCTCTATCTGATCTCAAACATTTGAGTTTTAATCTAGATTCATTCTCGACCTTAGCTTTGAATATTTTGAACTTCTCAAAGGCTTCAGATTTCTCCTTTAAGAACACAACCCACATCATCCTTGAAAAATCATCAGCAAAAAAAATGAAATACCTTTCTCCGTAGTATGATCTTGTTTGGGTAGGACCACATAAATTTGTATGCACTAGGTCCAATTTGTTTTCAGCTAAGTTCTACTTGCTTCTAAAAGAACTCCTTACATGCTTTCCCATAACACATTCCATACGCATTGTATCAATAGGTCTTGCAATAATTGGAAGGTCTCTGACTGCCTTGACATTACTTATCTTTACTATGTTATCAAAATTGATATGACAAAGTCTCTTGTGCCATAACCAACTATCGTCCACTTTTGCAAAAAAAAAACTTACATTTGAATTGAGCTGAAAAACATTACCTTTTGTTTTGGAGCCTAATGCAATCATGTCTCCATCCTTGTTGTTAATGATGCACTTATTGTCTTTGAACTCCAAATGATAACATTTGTCAAGTAGCTGTCCAACACTTAGCAAGTTATGATGTAATCCATCAACATACAGAACATCATCTATCTTGTTCTTTCCATCCAAAGTAATAGAACCTCTGCCTATGATAGGTTTAGGAGTGTTATCTCCAAATCTAACCATACCACCTTTGTATTTGAATAAATGAACAAATCTGTCTTTGTCAGCTGTCATATGGTGAGAGCATCCACTGTCAATGATCCAATCAGTTCTGATGTCTACTTTGGAAATTAGGGCTAACTCTTGTTCTTCCTTTTCATCTGCAATGTCCATTTCCTCGAGAAACTTTTCCATGTCTCTAAGGGAAACAAATCCAATTTCATCCTCTCCTGAATCTTCATCAGTTATACCTTCTTCAGCATGGTAACATTCCTTCTTATATTTAGGTTTGTAATCAGATCTAAACTTTTTGACTCTTGTGGGACACTTAGATGCAAAGTGACCAATATTGTTGTATGAAAAACATTTGAATGGAAGCTATCCTTCATATTTTCCTTTTCCTTTCTTTTCTCTTTTAGCAATCATAGCAATGATATCTTCTAGTTCTTCATCAATTTCTTCTTTCTCATTATGGCTAGAGATGTGTAAGGATTTCTTACCATGGACTGAGGCTTTGAAAGTTGTTTCACTTTTAGCTTCAGTCTTCAATCTTGATATCTCAAATGCAGATATTTTACTAATCAAAGTCTCTCTCTTGAATTCTTGTGAGAATTGCATGGTTTCCTCTAGAATACTTATCTTGTTTTCATAGTCTAATGTTAAGGTAGTTAACAACTTGTCCATTATATCTTCTTCTGATATTTCTCCACCATTTTTTCTAATTCCAGAGACTACTTCATTTATCCTTTGATTGTAAGCTCTAATGTTCTCTTCAGGTAACATCTCAAGACTGGTGTATTTATTTTTCCATGTCTTCATGCACACATTCTTTGCTTGAATATCTCCATCAAACATATCTTCTAAATACTTCCATATGGTGTATGCTCTGTCAATTTTCTTGATCTCAAACAATTCACTGTCTGATAGGGCACTGAGTAGGGATTCTTTAGCAATTGCATTATTGGTAAATGTATCCTTTTGTCTACTAGTAGCATCATCCTTTGCAAGGTCTTTCAGAGATGGAATAACAACTTCTTGTGTATCTATATCAAAGATCTCAAAGCCAACACACTATAGATGGGTTATCATTTTGTTTTTCCAATCCAGGTAATTTTCTCCATCAAACTTAGGGCTCTCTTTTCTGAAGTAAGACATCTGATCTACCTTAAGTTGTTAGGATTCTTCTCCAAGGCACTTAGCTCTAATACCAATTGTTAGAATAGTCACAAGGATAACTGAGAGGGGGGGTGAATCAGTTATCAATAACTTTAACTCTTTTTCCTTCTTTAACTTCATAATACAACAAAGTAAATGCACATTCAGATAACATAGTACACAACACACAATTTGATTATGGGGAAACCAAATGGTAAAAACCCCAGTGGGAATTAGCACCCATGATGAACTATACTTGTTTATAGTAATCCATGTTAGAAGATCTTGCAACCCTATTAGGAGTTTTTCTTTACAAAACAATAAGTATAGTGACCTGGTTAAGGGTCTAACCCTGTTAGGAGTTTTTTACAAATAACCCTGTTACGGGTGAGGACTCACTGTCCAAAAGATCACTACTTCAATGGTGAAGGCTACAACCTTCTATAGAATAGATATGCACTATATCTAATGATGAACTATAGAGTAGACTTGTTGTCTTGATTAGTTCCAGTGTATTGTAATCTTTCACTTCTTCTTCACATAGATCCTTGATGAATGAAACACAACAGATATTCTGCTTTGTACATTTTCTATCTCTTCTCTTATCATTCACACTTTGCATTTACAAATGAACTACTATAAGTATCTTCTTTAAAGTAGAAGGTCATGATGACTCTTGGAAACACTTCAACAACATATTTTTTAGCTTCACTAAGAACGCAAACAATATTAAGTCCGCACAACACAAACTCAACAGACACAACGCTTCACTAAGTTGGCTTCACCAAATCATCTCAAACAATATGATCCTGATGTTACATGATAGGCAAATTTAACCAAACATAGTTAACTCATAACTAATCATGAATATACACACACATATCCTGAAGATAGGCGCAACTCAAGAAACATGTTAAATATGTCGGCTCTGAACAGATACTCTTCCAGAACTGTAACTACCAATAATAGAATTACACAACTTGATTGAAACATCATATCTAGATCTGCGTGTATGAACATAACATACTAAACATGTCTATAACATGTATCTAACCATGCAAGGCTTGATATCATCATTTTGATAAGTACATACAGAAACACTACTGTGTATTATATGTTGTCATCAATGACAAACATACAATCAATCAACTGTACAGAAACAAAAATACTTTCTCTATCTAGCATCCACTGGCATAAAGTTACCTAAGGATTATTATGTGGAAAAACTAAAGGAGGTGTCAACTCCTATATCTATTCTTTCCAAACAATTAACCTTGATGCAAACTGAACTTGCAAATCTCAAACAAGAGAAGGCTAAACCCAAGATGAAATACTCTTTGGATTCCATTTGTCCATTTCCTTTCGATAAGAGTATTAATATGGTACCATTTCCTCCCAACATGGCAAGGCCAAAATATGAAAAATATATGGGAGAGACCGACCCACATGACCATGTGAGAGATTTTTATGCTCTGAGCATAGAATACATGCATGAACCTACATACCTCATGCGGCTCTTTCCAGGAAGCCTAGGAGGCAACGCCATGGAGTGGTTCTCAAAGCTTACACCTAAGGTAAAAAATTTTGAGGAGTTAATTCAACAATTTATCCAACATTACTCCTATAATATACAACATGATGTGACTATGATGGATCTACATAACACTAAACAAAAGACCAACGAATCCTTTACACACTTTCTACAAAGGTGGAGGAAAATCTTTGCAAAATATTCAAGAACTATTCCTGAATCCAAGAAAATGTAAATATTTGTTAATAATGTGATACCTGAGTTAAACTACACAGTGAAAATGCAAGTTTCTCCTAGCTTTGATAGGATGATCAAGAACGCCATCCGTATTGAGGAAGTCATGGTTAAAAAGGGAGAAATCACTCTCCAAAGTGAAAGAAAACCTACCAACTCCAACAACAAGCCTAAATGGTGGAAACAAAACAAAAATGTTGTTAATGATAGAGTAGTAGATGCATCTTATGTTAATCCTAAACCCGAGGTGTTCAATCTAACAAATAGCATGCAAGAAAGTAAAGATTCCAAGGTAACAACCACCAAACCTAAAGCAAACAATGAGAACAACAAAGGTCAGCCATGGACTTCCAAATCTGAAATAATGTTTGCTCATTTAGGAGAACCTCTTGAGACTATTTTGAAAACACTAATAGATAAAAAAGTTCTCACGATCCCAGATTCCAAACCATGGGAGCCAGAAGTCAAACCAAGGTGGTGGGATGACAATTCTTACTATGTCTTTCACAAAAACAAAGGACACAAGACTAATAAATGTCTTAAACTCAAAAATGTTATCCAAGACCTTATCAAAGGAGGTAAGATCAAAGTGGAAGGAAACACCACTAATGAAGACCATATGACATTTAACAAGTCATTCCTTAATTATGAGAAAGGGGAAGCATCTAAAGGAAAAGGAAATGAAGTGAACTACGCCTACTCTAAAAATGATAATGTGATTAATATGCTAGACATTAAAATTGAATCAATTAATGTGGTCACTATCAAGGGTGTTCAAAACACATCTTCCCAATCAAATGTGGTGACCCTAAGTCAAGCACAAGTCACAATCAAAGGACCCAATTCCTCAAAAAAACTAGAAACAACTTCCAAAGTACCCATTGTCACTATCCCCAAGCCAGCAGCAACCAAACAAACTGTTACTATTCCTAAAGCAAAATATAACTTGGTGGATCAATTGCAACAAACCTCTACTCAAATTTCCATTTTTGAGTTGCTTAAAATCTCCTCAATGCATAGGGAAATTCTTGAACAAGCCCTACATGCCACAAATGTGCCAAAGGACCTTGATGTAGACAAATTCCAAGCAATGGTTAATCACATCTCAATGCCACATTACCTCTCTTTTTCTGAAGAATATGATAAATCTTTACCACATCCGTATAACCAACCCCTTCATATTGAAGTCCTAATTCATAAATCCCATGTTAGACACATATTGATAGATGGAGGCACAAGATTGAATATCTGTACCCTTAATCTAATCAGGAAATTGGGTCTTTCAGAACAAACCATTGATTCTAGAAGAAAAATCACTATCAAAGCTTGCGATGAGGAGGAAAGATCATCTAAAGGTCTCATTGTTCTACCTATCTGAATCAGACCAGTGGAGAGGAATGTCATATGTCAAGTTTTGGATCTACCCTTGGCTTACAACATCCTATTATGGAGACCTTGGATTCATGAAATGCAAGTGATACCATCTACTTACCACCAGTCTATCAAGTTCCCACATAATGGGGTGGAAGTGAAAATTCCTGCAGATGCCAATTATACTTGCAATAATATTAAGGTAGGTAGTATGGTCCCACATAACAAGGAAGCTTCAAACGAGATTGTTCCTGAGACTACCAAATACATGGTTATGAAAGGCTTTGGAAAGACCTTAAAACTTGAAGAAAGAGGTATGGGAGAATACAAGCTTGAAATAACCCCGTCATTGATAGAACTTCTGGTGTCACCAAGATCCTATGGAAAACCTTCCTCGTCATTCACACCTACTGCATCTTGAATGCAAGAAATTTAGAAAGAAATTGGCATGGTCAAAGCATCTACCTCTCCTAAAGATAACACAAAAGAATAGGCATTCTTGGCCTGGGTTTACAAGGGAGAACCAAAGGAAGCTGAGGTAAAACATGTGGAAATATCCCCAGAAAAGTATGGTAAAGGATATGATCTCCTCAAACAAATGGGGTATAAAGGAAAAGGAAATTTAGGTGACAAAGGAAAGAGAGTTATTGAACCTATACACATGGAATTTAGGGATACCAAAGATAAAACAAGACTAGGTTTCAGTAATAAATCTGAAAACCCTACTTCAAGAGATAGTCTAGTCTCTGACAAAGGGAGTGATGAAACAGAAGAAACAGAACTAGAACAATGGTCCTATGAAAGATTATTACATGTTGGTATGGAGAAACTTGAATATCAAGGAGAGCACTATGTGCCAAGCTTTGAGGTACCACAAGACACTCATATCCCTTTGTTACCACCAACTCCTATTCAAGAGGTAGAAGAAACAACATAAGATAATCCAGCGGTACCATTGATAATCACAACTATTGAAGACACACCCCGACAACATGGTTCACATCCTAACTAGGGGCAGTTAGTCACAATTTCACATGTCCTTGATTTACCATACTTTGATCTAAAAGTGGCTAATAGGGTACATCAGGTAACCATTGTTGAATTCTTAAACAGGTCTGATGATGAAGTAACCGACTCACATGATTACAAGTGGGATGATCTATCTGTCACCACAGAGGACATTGAAATAGATGTAATTCACATGTTCACAGCTCCATCAGCACACAAAGAATATTCTAACATTGCTCCTAACAGTTTTGATATTCTTGAAGCGGAGGAGGTATCCCTTCCCCCACTCATTGATGAAGAAACTGGTATTTTCCTAGACCTGGAAGAAATTCAGAGGCTACAAGCTAGGAGTTTCCTTTTATGGAGAGATGAAGATGAAGGTTCCACTGACAAATCACTAGATTTCAGTCCACATATAACTACCAATGACTTTGATAATGATGATCTAAGTCTTATTGATCTAAACATCAAAGAGATTAACTTAATAGAATATATCATGTCAGTTAATAGTCTTGATGCTAACGCAATGTTGTCCTTCCCAAAATCCAACTCCTTGTCTTTGATAAACCCAGATCTAATTGATTGGATTAATACAGATCCTACTCCTATCCTAGACTTTCCTAATAACTACACCTTGGCTTGATATCTAAACACTTGTGAACCTTACCCTTCTTCCACCAATGCAAGGAGCATGAACATGTCACAGGAGGATATCAATTTTCTCAATTATAAATTGAAAAATAAAAAGAAGAAAAGAACTGATGGTGAAAACCATGTTGTGGCAGTGTCAGATTCTAAAATAGTAAAAATAAAAGACATATCTGATGGTAAAAACCTCTCAGAGGCGCCAAAAGATGAGATTCTTGAAATCCTCCTCAAGCACTTTCAAGAAAGATCTTCAATTCTGATAGAACCAACACAACCAGTTAACTTGGGCAGAGTTGAAGTTCCTCAAATTTTTCACCTAGCACAATATTTATTAGATGAAGAGAGGACACAATTCACTGAGTTCCTAAAAGAGAAAAAGATCAACTTTGCATGGTCTTACACAGATATTCCTGGGTTGGATCCTGAATTGATAATGCACCATTTATCTATAGCTCCTGGAATTAAACCCGTAAAATAGAAAATAAGAAAGAGGCATCCTCATGTCGCATTACTGGTAAAAGCAGAGCTAGAGAAATTATTGAAAGTTGGATTCATCAAAGTCATCGTTTATGCAGGATGGATTTCTAATGTGGTCCTAGTATCTAAAATAGATAAATCTATCAGGATCTGTATAGACTTCAGGGACTTAAACAAGGCATGTCCTAAGGATGATTTTCCACTAGCTAATATTGATATGATCATAGACCTCATAGTAGGCTACCAAATGTATTCATTAATGGATGGTTTCTCAGGATATAATCAGATTAAAATTGCTCTTGAAGATCAAGAGAAGACCGCATTTACATGCGCATGGGGCACCTTTTGCTGGAAAGTTATGCCATTTGGGTTAAAGAATGCAGGTGCTACATATCAAAGAGAAATGACCACTATATTCCATGATATGATGCATAAAAACATGGAGGATTACGTAGATGATACCTTACCTAATTCAAAAGAACAGAATACTCATATTGAAGACTTAAGGAAGATATTGGATCGTATGGAGCAATTTCAACTTAGGCTCAATCCAAAGAAATGTGCCTTTAGGGTCCAATCAGGAAAGCTCCTAGGATTTATTGTCTTAGCAAAAGGAATTTAAGTAGACCCTACAAAAGTCAAAGCTATACTAGAAATGAATCCTCCACGCAACATTAGTCAAATGAGGAAATTACAAGGGAGACTCCAATAAATCAGGAGGTTTATGTCACAACTTGCGGACATAGCACAACCCTTTACAAAATTACTACACAAAGGTGTCACCTTCAAATGGGATGAACATTGTGAAGCCAACTTCATAGAATTTAAAGAGTACCTGGCTACTCCTCCTATTCTTATGGCACCCATTCATGGAAATCCATTACTCTTGTATATTTCAGCTATAGCCACATCACTGGGAGTATTGCTGGCACAAGAGGATGAAACTAAGAAAGAAAGAGAAATCTACTAGATCAGTAGAACACTAGTCTCCTATGAACTCAATTACAACATTATTGAGAAAGCATGCTTAGCAGTTGTTTTTGCATCACAAAAATTGAGACATTACATGCTATCACATACAGTACGGCTCATTGCAAAGATTGATCCTTTAAAGTACCTCCTAAGCAAGACAACATTAACAGGATGCCTGGAAAAGTGTGTCCTCAATCTGAGTGAATTTGACATTTAATATGTGGATAGGAGGGATATTAAAGGACAAGTCCTCATAGATCAATTAGTTGATCCACCACTCCAAGATGTTGAACCTTTAAGAATTGAGTTCCCTGATGAAAAAATTATGCATCTAACTGAGTATCCATGGAAGATATACTTTGACGGTTCTTTCACACAACAAGGCTCTGGAGCAGGGGTTCTATTCATAACTCCTCAAGGCTACAAAATACCCAAGTCCTACAAATTGATGTTTCCATGCACAAATAACATTTCTGAATATGAAGCATTGCTAAATGGTCTTAAACTTGCTATGGAATGGAATATTTTAGAGTTACACGTGTATGGTGACTCCCAACTCATTATCAATCAAGTAAATGGAGATTATCAAATGTAATATGAGAATTTGAAGCCCTACAAGTAACTGGTAGATGACCTAAAGAAGTACTTTGTCTTCATCACGTTCCAGCAGATACCCAGAACAGAGAATAAAGTTGCAAATGCTATGGCTACAGTGGCATCCATGTTACAACTGGAGGAACATCAATTCCAGTATTAATTCTTGGTGGAAGAATTATTCTACCCAGCCTTTGATACCCATGAATACCAAGTAATTTGTGCTTTAAACACCCCAGACCAATCTTGGTATGCTAATATCAATGCTTACCTAACTAGCCAAACTATTCCCAATGATCTATCCAGAAATGAAAAGTGAGCCTTGATTAGGAAAGCATCGCATTATGTTCTCATAAATAATAACTTATATAGATGAGGTCTCGACAGTACACTTCTTAGATGTTTAGAACATGAAGAGGCAGATCGCGCATTAGAAGAAGTCCACGAAGGTGTATGTGGATCACATTCAAACGGCTTTTCACTAGCAAAGAAATTGCTTAGGGTAGGCTATTACTGGCCTACAATGGAAAAATATGCTATTCAATTTTCCAAAACATGTCATAAATGCCAAACACATGGAAATATCATCCATGCTCCTGCCAGAGAACTCATACCTTTCATAACACATTGGTCATTTCAACAATGGGCCTTTGACTTGGTTAGACAAATATATCCTAATTCTTCAAATGGACACAAGTTCATCATTACAGCCACTGAGTATTTCACGAAGTGGTTCAAATTTGTGCCACTAATTAAAGCCAGTGGAAAACAGGTGGCTATGTTCATCTTGAACTAAATTATCTGTAGATATGGGGTACCCTCTTCAATTGTAATAGACAATGGGGGCCAATTTAAAAACCAAGATATTGAAGACCTTTGTACACAGTTCCACATCACTCAACATTGCTCCTCCATCTATTATCCTCAAGGTAATGGACAGGCTGAGGCATCTAATAAAAATATTCTCAAGATCCTACACAGAACTGTGAGTAAGTCTGGCAGGGACTGGAATTTACAATTAAATCTGGCACTTTGGGCCTACAGAACAAACATCCGAACACCAACATGAGCCACGCCATTTTCCCTAGTCTATGGTGCTGAGGTAGTACTACCTATTGAGGTTGAAATCCCATATTTGCACGTATCTTTACAAGGTCTTGTTACTGATGAGCAATACCGCATCAATAGGGTGAATGCTCTAGAATTACTTGATGAGCGTAGGCAACAGGCATTCAATCATCTGAAGGTATACCAAGCATGAATGTCCAAAGGATACAATAAAAAGATCAAACCACGACAATTTTAGGTGGGAGATCTCATCCTAAAGGAGAATCCTAAAAACCAACCTAACCGGGAATAGAAGGGAAATTTTGAACCTAATTGGTTGGGACCTTATGTTATCACTGCTACTTTTGGGACTGGATCTTATTAGCTAGCTACACCTGAGGGATATGTCCTTCTAGATCCTATCAATGCTCTACATCTGAAGTGTTTCTGCACTTAATGTTGGGCTCACAGAGCCTATGTAGTGAAAAACTCAGAAAATACCAAAAACATCATAAAATTGATCCTGAAGAAATCCAAAAATAGTGGAAAAGTCCTGAAGAAAAGGTATCCTTGGTGAAAACCTGGAAAACAAGCGCCTTGATACTACAAAAAAGCAAAAATAGAAAAACAAAATTGAAAAAAGAGAAAAGTGCCTTGATGAAAACCTGGTAAAACAAGCATCCTGGTACCAAAAAGAATGAAAAGTTTTGCCAAGTGGTGAAAACCTAGCAATCAGGCGTCACTTGTATTCTTCTCTCTATCTATCAAAACATTGTTGATACTAGTCCTTCACGATTACACCTGTGCTAAGAGTTGACTTTGTTTCCTCACAAATATCCTATCCTTGCTTGGGATTTGTCTGCATTTTTGTCTTAGGGAACAAATCATTTCACACTGGGGGCATCTTTTCTAGCATGTTAGTTTGTATCTGCTAGGTCATCCTAGGATGGTTTGTCTTCCAACACAATACTTCTCGATGCTTGCACCAAATTGTCACTTTCATGAAACATGGGTGTGTCTTTCCAAACCACCTATCTGGCACAAACATTGCACTAACATAAACAGTGTCCCTAAGAACTACATTGGATTGCAAATAGAGATAAGGTTATACACAGACATGGAATACATATTGCTTAAAATCCAAAATTTTGATTGATGAATCTCTACTACGTTTGACAAATGAATCAATAGTATTTCTCAATACTACTTAAGCACAGTTGATCTTGGTTTGATTATGACTCTTTTATGTACCGATGATGCTTTAACTAGGGGCATATAAGCAGTTATGAGTTTTCTTTGATTGATTCTCAATTGATTGTTTTTATGTCTTTTGATTTACTCCATGACGTTTGCGCAAAGACAAAGAGTCGCAAGGATAGGGTGTTTTCTTGGTTTTCTGCGTATGGTGATTGTTCCTAATGATTCTATAAATTTCACCTAACTTAGATGTTTATGGTCAGAGCTGCCACCATGAGTGGATAGCTGCATATATCTTGATCTTTGTTATGTGTAAACTACGGTGAGGTTGAAACAATTTTCCTTGTCTATTTCCTAACTCAGATTCTCACTAAGGTATATGAAGCCTAATGTACCCAAGGATGTGAATTTTCAAGGTCATTGCGGGTCCAATATCTTACCTTACACAAAACCTGATATAGTAAAAAGGAAGGTGACGAACTTGTCATCCTGGCTTCTATGCCTTGATGCCTAAGTCTATTTATGACATTACATCCAATAAAAATAGTATTCATACTTTCATAATATTAGTGGGTATTAGTGATTGTTGTACTTTCGGGTGGTATCAATTCCAAAAAGCGTCCAATGATGATAAAAATATTACAATATCTACAAATCAGTGATAGTCCTAAGAGTCTGCATGTAGATGCATTTAGACATTGCATGAATCATTTTACTACGAATGAAATAGTATAATGGATTTGGGCTCAAATTCATTTCTATTTTTTTTCGTCTGAAATCATAGTTAATTACAAATCTATATTACTTCTATCAATGATTTCCAAAATCTTTGATCAATCAAGAATGAAATCAAACTCACATTTTAAATGTGATTAACTTGGTACCTGTGTGTTTACTCTTAACACACTTTCATTCCTTCACTTTTTCTAATCCATTCTTTCTTGATCTAACCAATCATTTCAAGTGATACGTTCTTTCAATAGAGGGATTTTATTCTTTTTCCTTTGATTTTGTTCCCGAGGGGGCATGATCACACTATCATCAGTCAAATTCTTGCTCGAAATAGCATTACAAACGACTTCGTTATCAAAAAACTAAAGGCATGACAGATCCTTGACTAAGTCAGAACTGTTGGATCGAAGGCTTCGATTCTCAGAAGTTGGATATCCTATATCTACTTTTTCCTAGATTTGTATTAAGCTCCTAGCAGCTTCATACTGACTTTTGGACAACAACCAAATTTAGAATTAGTATTATCAATTTTTGGACGACAACCAAGTTCAGAATTGGTATCTTTAAGATCTTTGCATATTGACCTTTGTTCGATCAAGTTCAAAGTCAATTCTATCAGTTTAGTTCAATCAAGTGCGAGACTGATCTCATCAGACATTTTGTTCGATCATGAGCGAAATTCTCAAACTTTCTGAAGTCAACATCAAAAACTTTCTTTGAATCAATCGCTTCTCACACATCAATTCAAAGAGGGGAAAATGTAACCACCCTAATTTGGTCTTCTCTGACCATAGACCCTATTTTCTCTAAGTGTCATCATACCCCCAATTATATCCAGACAACTATTCAATCAACTGGCATAATTCATTCAAATCATATTTAATCTCCTAAGTGATCTAATCACTAAATTTTATTAATCACCTAAGCCAATCAAATCAAATCAATTCAAATCAAAACATGGCTAAGGTAATTAATTTAAAAGGAATTAAATAAATCCTAATTATATCTAATCACTTGCAAAAGCCTATCTTCTAGCCTAAATTAATCTAATTAATTGGCTATAATCCTAATTAATTATCTAAAGCAATCAAAGGCTTAAATAATTAATTTCCCTATTTTTGAATGAATATATTAATTCATTTCATTAATATTCCCCTTAACCCTAACCTAGCCTATCTCAACTACCTTAACCATGGATTCAAACTCATCCCAACCTATTCCCCCATGCTAAGCCTAATCCTAATCTTAATCTCATCTTAATCCCCTCCCTAATGATGTCACATTCCTAATTTTATGATTAAGAATTCAACCCACTTGAGAAAGTCAACTTTCTCAAGCTTGACTCCCTCTAAGTCCACCTTCTCAAGCTTGGACTTGCACCCTCACCATGCCTCTTAATTTCTCTCATTAATGCATCATTAATGGAGATTCCTCAAGCCCATGCCTCATTAATGCCTCTTACACCTTCTTAATGGCTATTACACCTCCATTAATAACCGTGTCCCCTCTCTCTCTCCACATTTCTTTTATAAATAGAATGAGTTTTTGAGCTCAAATGGCCCTTAATTTTCAGAGTTGAAAGCATTGTTATGTTGTTTAGATTACTTGTGAATCCATATTGCATCTTAGATTTGTTATTATGCATTGTTATTATCTTCATTTTTAGAGCTAATATGCATGTTTCTTAATCATTTAGATTACTTTTCATTCAAATCTTCCATCCTTAGGTTGTATATGTCACTGATTTGTGCATAATCTGAGAGCCTGATTATGGCATTCTTCAAACTCCTCCTAGATAGGAAGCAATAGATCAATTTTAGTGTTTAGTTTGAAACCCTTGCTTTTATGCTTTTTCACTAATATAATGATCTATTGAACTGTCATGTTGCAGATAACAGGTCCACTAAATCATACACATAGCAGGTTGACAATGTTTTTGATAATTATATTAGTAAAAATGATTAATGTGAGCATTGTGTGTTTGGTAAAAAAAATAGTTCATCATTTCCTTAAATGGATTAATAGGGAAAAGAAACCTTTAGAAATTATTCATATCAATGTATGTGGTCCAATGGATTTTGATTCTTCAGTAGAGGTAGATATTATGTTTATTTCATAGATGATGTCTCAAGATACACTTGGAATTATTTTATGCATTAAAATTCTAAATTTTTCACTATGGTTAAGGAATTTTAGGCCTTAGTTTAAAAGTAATCAAATTTTAAGATTAAAGTATTGACATCTAACAATGGGGGATAAATATTTCTCTAGTAAATTTGGTTAATTTTGTAAAAATGCAAGAATTTTAATGCAAAAGACTACACCTTAAATACTCCCCAAAAAAATGGGGAGGGTGAAAGAATGAACCAAATAGTAATGGAAAATGATACAAGCATGTTTAGTAGTACTAACCTAGATAAATGATTTTTAGAAGAAGATATTGGTACTACTTTTTATTTAAATCTCCTTGTTAAAAACTCAATGATACAACACATTTTAAAGTGTGGATGGATCAAAAGCTTTTAGTATCCTACTTAAGGGTCTTTGGTTGTAAGGATTTTGTTCATGTGCCTCTAGAGAAGTGATCTAAACTAGATCTAAAAGAATATAATTGCATCTTTGTAGGTTAAAATGATAATGAAAAAGGTTATGAGATTTAAAATCCTCTAACTTGTAACGTGATATGTTCTAGAGATGTGATTTTCATGGAATTTAGAGCTTACTTAGATGAAGATAAACCAAAAGAAAAGTCCAAAATAGTGCACTTCAAAGAGAAGTGGGAAGATGCACATATGGAAGAATATCAAGAAGGCTCAGAAGATGAAGAAGAAAAGAGTTAAAGTGAATGTTCTAAAGATCCTACTATAACAAAAGAAGTTGAAGAACATAACAAAGAACCTCTTACTCCGCCATAGATAAATTCCATAAGAAAATATAAATCCAATTGAAATGTATAGCCCACCAATCTTTATTAAAAAAAAAATTATTGACTAATGACAATAAACCAAGATCTTTCAGGGAGGCTCTCTCCTTGAGAATTTAGTGATTCTTGGATGTAGGTCATGTAGTCCACAAGATGATAGCTTTGGAAAGTTTTGATACTTGGAATCTTGTTATTTTTCCCAAAGGAAGGAGGCCCATTGGATGCAACTGGCTATTTAAGAATTTTTTCAGAATAGATAGTCAGTTAGAATGGTAAAATGCCAAATTGGTAGCCAAGGGCTATTCCCAGAGAGAGGGAATTGATTTTAGTAAATTTTTCTCTTATGTTGCTAATTTTTACCTCTATTAGATTCCTATTATCTATTGCTAATACATGTGATTTTGATATAGATAAAATGGATGTAAAAACTACTTCCTTGCATGCACATCTTAATAATGATATTTATATGCAACATGATGGTTTTATTGTGAAAGGAAAAGAACACTTGGTTTTACAAGTTAAAACAGTCATTATATGGTCTAAAATAGTCACATAGAATGTGACATGGGAAGTTTAAAGCCTTACTGTTAAAGATGGGTTATTAGAAGCAAATAGGGTCATTGTATTTATATTAAGGTTATTAATGATAAAATACAAATTATTGACTTTTATGTTGATGACATGTTTCTTATTGGTGAAAAACAATATTGAGGGGCTCCAAACTCATCTTTCTAACACTTTTATATGGACTTGGGGCCTAGATCTATTGTTGAGATAGAGATCAATAGGGATTGGGTTCATAGAAAGTTTTTGTTACGTTAGAGTAATTTTGTTATTACCATTTTGTAGAAGTTTAAAATGTGGGACTATAAACTAGTAAATATTCCATTTTGGTTGGTACTAAGTTGAGTTTAGACATGTGTCCTAGTTTTGATGATGATATTGGGGGGATGTTTAAGGTTCGCTATGTTAGTTTCATTGCTAGTTTAATGTATTGAATGGTTTGCACAAGACCAAATATAGCTCTAATCATGTTTATGTCTAACCCTAGAAGAAAGCATTGAGATTCTGTTAAAAGGGTATTTACATATTTACAAGCTACTTCTAATTATTGTAGTACTAATGGTGTGAATAAGTAATTGAACATATAGGGGTTTTCTTATGTAATTAGGAAGGTGACTTGGATATTTGAAGGTCGACTAGCGGCTATGAGTTTACATTGTTTGGAGGAGCAATGAGTTTGATGAGTAAGAGATAACATATGTTATGGCTCTCTTTTTTGAGATTTTATTATACAATAAAACATTTAAGGGTTAATCTCTAAGTTTCAAATTTGTAAACATTAAGTTGAAAGATTTTTCACAAGCTTTTTTCACCTTATTAATCAACAAGTTTAAATATTATTTCTAGTGTCCAAAGTTGTGGAATCTTAACGACCTTGCACAATTTTTCTTTGAGACAAATTAATGAATGCATCTTTCTTGAGAATAAATCAAACCAATTAAAGAGTATGTGAGACTTTAAATATTCTTTTTGGTGCTATGGGTGTGGAATTATAGCTACTCTAATCATCTTGCCTAGGTTTTATTACACCAATTTTGAAGACAAGCAAGCTAAGCCTTGTAAATGATCTTACCATAATTGATCTATTATTTGAGCTAGGTGAGAGAGAAAGAATGTAAGATCATAGGAAATATCTTTCCATATGCCTAGAGAGTTGACAAAACAATAATCCATTTCCATTTCAACCACCATGTTGGACAATTTCCTAGCCACGTCATTTTCCTCTTGGAACCCATGACAAATTTTGAACTATTCAAATGTATCCAATCCCAGCATTAAAAAAAAATGTTGTTAAGTATTCAATTTGGTGTTCACCATTTATGAATGGGCATTGATGGTGCTTAATGAGTCCCCTAATTTTTTATTTTTTTTAATATTTAGTCTTTTACATATGAAGAGCCAAGTAGGACTATTTAAAATTACACTTTATTGTATATTATGTATATTAGTCTTTTTGTCACTATGCCTACCAAAGCTCCATTGTAATTCTTATGATGCAAACACTCCTGATGAAACCAAATTTCTTTTGTATACATCATCAAAGTTAAGCTTGTGTCATCCCTCATCTACAAGGACCCACCTTACATTAGCCTTACTTTTAAAAAAGACAAACCTTGATAATTTCATAAATAAAAAAATTTAAATTTTGTATTTATAGATAAATTGTACTTTTCAATATAACTGATTTTTTTATTGATATATACTTATAATCTCTCTCAAACACAATATATGTGTCATGCTATGAAAATACTAATATTAACACACAAAAAAAATTAAAACTTAAATATTATTTCACCTTGTCTAGTGTTAGGATGCATAAATGTTTTATTGAAATTTTCATATACGTGCATAACTAATAGTATGGACGGTTTCTTGTTTAGGTAAACCTAATAAGTATATTTTAAAACTGCCTAAGTTTAAAGGAAGATTGAAAGGACATAATTTACAAATATTTTATGATTAGAAAACAAAAGAATCAAATCTTAGAACAAAATCCAAAAAAAAATCTAAATATTCCCTATGAAAGTCTGGTGATTAATCCCATCGAAAGCTCCATGAACCACATTGTGTAAGTTCATGCTTTCATTATTGTAGACAAAAATAATAAGTTAGATAAGGCTGAATAAGATAGTATTATTGTTATAAAATTTGCATGTGATTAAAATGGAAGAAGATTTCGTAAGGTTTATGGCTTAATTTTTTTAATAATTTAAATGGTTGTCAGTTTATTGGTAAGAATGTTTGGTATAAAAATGGTTTATTAAGAATTGATTTTATGATTAGATATATACCAAACACTTTATTAGAAATTGATTATATAGAGAGAGAGAATATGTTTGTAATATAAGATTAGATGTTCAATATTATTGTTAAATGTTAAAATAAGATTTTGTAAGATTCAATATTTCTTTATTTTTAGATAAATCAAGGTCTATTGGTTGATTAGTAAAAATGTTTGGTTTATAAATAATTTATTAGACATTAATTTGTAAAATGTAAAAGTTTCACTATAAGAGATAAATTTGAGTTGAGCTCAAAATTGTGTTGACAAAGTAAATATTGTGTCAAGGGGGATGATTTTTTGCACACCTAATTGCTTAAAGGATGTTGTCGAGTTGGAGTTAAAAAAAATTGAATAGCATAAGGGATGAGGTTTGCTCCAAATCTATGATGAATTTCATGGAATCAATATCACACTCAATTTGAGGTTAGTGATATTTTGCAAAGATTTAACACCATAAGAGATAAGGTTGGGTTTGAGTAATGATAAAAATGACTATTTGAGCAACGAGGTTGATGATAATGTGCAAAGGACCAACACCAAAAGAGATGAGGTCAAGTTCACATCTAGGAAAAATTTGATGGAATGAAATTTGTAAAGAATCTTAATGATAATTTACAAAGAGCCAACAACCTAACATATGAGGTCAAGGACGATAGGAAGCTCTTCCAATTCCTTGCTGATGACTGGTTTAAGCTACTATCGAATCCGGGGAGCAGTCCCAAATGATTTTTTTCAGTTTCTTTTTATGTTGCTAAACTTGAACTTGTTGTTGAAGACCCCTAAGGGTCTGGTTTATACTTGTTGGTTTTGTGATGTTTACAGTATGGACTATGATAGTAGTAGTTTTTATTTCAGTAGTAGTGATTTTAATATGCTAGGTAAAATTAACGATAGTAGTTTGTATATGTTTTTTCAGTTTTTGCTATGTGATTATCGATTATGTTGGTATTAATTACTCTGGAAGAAGCTTTTATAAGTTTAATTTTTGGTTTAGTTGGGTGGGTGGGTATTTTATATTAAAAAGGGGTATTGGTTGATTATGTGTTGGTTCTAGTTTTTGTGATGGTAGTGTTTGCATGTCTTGTGGTTACCTTATGTCATGTAATGGGTCAGCCCCCTAGTCTCAGTTGCTTTTAATATCAAAAAAATATATTGCAAAGACGCATTATGATAAGAAGTTGGATTTGACTCCAAAATAAGTATAAATTAAATGCCACACAAAATTGGTTGATGATAATATAAAAAGCCTTAACACTGTAAAAAGGTCATAAATTTTTTTGTTTTAAACAACTACACCATATAAGAGTAGATTGAATTCACATCTAAACTAAATCAAACAAAATAAATTTAAAAATATTTACACACAAGCAAATCCAAAACCAATCAACACTATAGATTTTAAAAATCTAATATCATTAAATACATATTAATGTGAAAAATAGCAAATACAATAAAATAAAACTAAACTTAAATAATTAATTTTTCTTTGATTCAATATGAAGAAAATCAAATTTGAATATGCAACAAAATTAATGATCTAATAGCATTAAATATATAATAATGCAGAAAATCACCAACACTATAAAATAAAATTAAGGCGAATAGTAATTATTTTTTCTTTAATTCAATACGAAAATATCCAAATTTGATTCTACAACAAATTTAATGATCTAATATCATTAAATGAATAATAATGTAAAAAAATTGCCAACACGTCAATGGACCCTTAATCTGGCTCCAACATCATAAGAGATGAGGTTGGGGTCGTCCCTAAGACTTGTGCTCTCATAATGTTTCTTTGATTCAATAAAAAGGTATATAATAATATAAAAGATTGCCAACACCATAAAATAAAATTGAATTTAAATTGTAATTAATGTTTCTTTGAAAAAATAATAATATGAAGAAGAAATGTGATATCAACAATTGAAAATTGATGTTGATAAGCTCCAACACTCTTATATATAATCAAATTTAACTCTACAACAAATTTAACGACCTAATATCATCAACAGAATAATAATGTGAAACATTATCAACACTATAAAATAAAATTAAGTTAAAATATGATTGGGTTTGCTTTGATTTACTATGAAGAAAATCAAATATGAATCTACAACAAATTTAATGACCTAATATCATTAAACGAATAATAATATAAAAAATCATCAATATTATGAAATAAAACTAGGTTAAATTGTAATTGATTTTGCTTTGATTCAATACAAAGAAAAACATATTTGAATCTACAACATATTAATAAGAAATAAAAATTGCACCTAAATAATAATAAAATGAAAAAGAAATCTAATATCATTAAATGAATAATAATGTAAAAATAAACAACTCTATAAAATAAAAATAAATTGTAATTGTAATTAATTTTGTTTTGATTCAAAGCAAAGAAAATAAAATTTGAATCTTCAATAAATTTAATGACCTAATATCATTAAATGAATAATAATGTGAGCAATTACTAAAACTATAAAATAAAATTAAGTTTTTTTTTTTTTAAAGGTCGAAGCCAAAATTTTATTTTTTATTAAAAAAAATTTTAAATAATTACACCTCCATTCGGTGTGGGCACCAGTAGGAAAGAATGGAGGAAAGAAAACCTCCTATCTTGCCTAGATCTTATTATAGATCATAAAGAAAGAAATTGCAACATCAAACCACCCCCCATCCCAAAAAACTCATCCCGAAAAACAAAAACCACCAAAATGACATCAATACATCTCAAGAAACAAGAAAATAACCCCCCATAATCCCTAATACATTTGAAATAAAATCCCCCCGGGAGAAAAGGAAAGAAGGAGACGGGAAGGAGAGAGATCAAGATGCCATCACCGAGGAAGTCGGGCCATCATCTGAAATATTTGTCATAGTAGCTGAAGAAGAAGGACCGGCAGTTGCAGCAGAAGTGGAAACCATATCCATGGAATCAAGGGTCAATTAACAAAGCCGAGCTAGTAGCCCAATCCAAGACATCTACAATAAAATTTATCTCAACCTTTGGCTAAGATCCATAGTAGTGATGTTGAAATGGACAATACATCCTAGTAGTGCATTTATTCACCAATAAAAAATAAGAATAAGAAAGAAACTTGCTACTTATACTTAACCAAAGCACACATAGAGGAACACTATACCATCCACTCACATCCTATGAAAATCAATACCCACAACAGGAATTATAGAAATCACCATGCATTTAGAAACTATTAAGGATGATCACATCTATAATCAACACATAGTGAATTTCAAGAAGCTAACCAGATAGAAATATTTGATTAACTCAAAAAATGTTGAAACAAGTATTTCAAAACATTTAATGCCTCTGTTTATTACTTGTAAAGATTTGAAAAACATGTATCGCCATTGACAAAGATGAATAGGCACTCATATAAGAATTTTAAAACATTTAATGCCTCTGTGTATTACTTGTAAACAAATAGCTGGAGGAATGAAATGAATGAAAATTGTTTCCAATCCCCCAATATAAAAGAATCATATCAACCACAATGATGTTGCACTACTCATCCTGGTCATGGAGGATGGGGAATAAATATACTCAATGGCCAAATGTTGACTCATATAAAACTTCCATTACAAAATCCCAATATGTAATACCAAGATAGCTCCTGTCCCCAACGACAGGGATGAATAGCCAATAACTCCCAATAAACCAAAGTGTTTAAATCCTTTTAACAATAGAGCAATATAAAACTTGAGTGGAAACAATTTCATTCTCCCAAGATAAATAAAAAGAGGAATGTAAAGCACTATTGCACTACTCATCCAAAACATGGAGAATGAGGACCAACAAAATCCACAATGCCCGTAAAGTAAGGGAAAATAAAAATGACACATAGTGACAACATGACGAGCATCATGCCAATTGATCCCACATGATGAAAGAGGAAGACTATACCAAATGATTTAGAATATTCTCATGCACTTCATGTTCTAGAAGTACATCATTTATAGATTTATTAGCCAAGAGGTCTGCAACTTTATTGGCCTCTCTGAAGAATTGCATAATTTCAAAAGATGGAAACTTTTGTAATATACTCATAACATCATTTAATCTGTACTATAACTTATAACAATCCAAGGACCCTTTTAAAAAATATTATAGACAACCATGGAATCCCCCTCAATCAGGAGGTTGGAAGCATTAAAATATAGTGCATGTACTAGGCCTAAAAGAAATGCTTGAAATTCAGAAACATTATTAGTGTCAAGAGGAAGTTGCTTACAAACTACTTTAATAACCTGACCCTCAGAATTATGGATAACAACACCTTCTCCAGAAGGCCCTGGGTTGCCTTTGGAAGTGCCATCAAAGTTTAGCTTGTAGTACCTAGGAGGAGGGGCGAGCCAAATAGCTTGTAGCCTAGCAAATGAAGGATTCTTAGCCTAACAACCATGGGCAGGAAGAGATTGTAAGAGATGCCATTTTTCTTGAATGTAGAATTCCCATTTGGAGAATGATTTAGAAGAGTGGATTTTCTTGATATGGTATGATTGCATAACCTTAGAGATTGATTTCTCAACCTTGTATAGTAAATTTGCTAAAGAAGAGAAGGTTTCCCTAAAAATCCTTGCATTCCTTTCAATCCACAAGTTCCAAATGAGAATGGAAGGGGAGATATCCCAAAGGGGTGAAAAAGTAGAGTTTTTGTGCAGAGAAGGCCATCCCTGAAAGTGGTCACATAAGTTAGGACCCAATGTTGTTTTCCACCCCAATTTATCACAAAGCCAATACCAACAATCCATAGCAAAGTGAAATGAAAGAATATATGATTGGTTGATTCAATAAAGTAACCACAAAAAGTTTGAGGGAAAACCACAGTAATTCCTAATTTGTCCAGGTGTTCCCTAGTGAGGACTCTATCCTGGATTTCCAACCAAGAAAAAGAACCAACTTTAGGTAGGCAAGCAACCCCCCATAATAAATGAGATGGCCAAGCATTATGATTTGAAGAGGGAAAATGAGAATCATAACCTTCTTTGATTGAATATTGGCCTGAAGGGGAGCTAATCCAAATAAGTACATCATCTTGAAGGTTGGGGATTATAACCCTATTGATTAATTCATTGGAAAGTTATATAACCAAATCAAAGATGGATAAAAAGAAGAGAGATATTTCCAAACTAAAAGTCCATCAATGATAATCAAATAATCACATACCTAATCCCCCCATATTGTTTTAAAATATACATCCAAGGGGGGCCAATCTTGGATATGATTCAAGGGTTGATGACCATTCCAAGAGTCATCCCAAAAATAGGCCTTGGTACCATTACAAACTAACCAAGAAAGAGAAGGAAGTATCACATCTCTACATGAACATAAAAAATTCCACATGGTAGACTCCCAGGGGAGGGACAATTAGTGAAAATCCTCTCATTATCGTTAGAATCCAAATATTTCCCTTTCATCAATTTGACCCATTTCAGCTGAGGATTATGGTAAAACTTCCATAAGATTTTGGCTCCTCGAGCTTTATTTTGAGTGGAGAGGTCTCAAATGTCTGCACCCTGGGAAGACTTAGGTTGACATACCTTGTTCCAAGCTAAAAGTGGCAACTTCTTTTTCTCAAACAAATTTTTCACCCATAAACAATCTCTTAAAATGGTTTGTAACTCCTTAACATATTGTTTGGGCATACTAAGAATAGACATCAAATATATTGGTATGGTATTCAAGATAGATTTGATCATAAAGATCTTACCAGGTAAAGTTAACCATTTGTGCTTCCAAGAAAGGATCCTTTGTGAAATAAATGTAATAACCTTATCCCAAAAATTGTGTTTCTTTGATCTAGAAAAGAAGGGAATCCCCAAATACTGGCACGGGATATTACCATGTTCAAAACCCAAAAATGAAAGGAGTCTTTGTTCAACCATTGGGGTTACATTCAATAAAAAGATCTTGGATTTTATAGGATTGACCAATTGGCCCGAAACCTGTGAATATTCCTCAATAACTTGCTTGATAGCACATGAATAATTCATAGTGGGTTGACCAGAAAGGAGTGTGTCATCAGCAAAGAGGTTATGAGTATGTGAGCAACCCCCATCTTCTAAAGTAATACCCTTCCATATGCCCATAGTATTCATGTGAGATATAGCCCTGTTAAGACCCTCTTCCATAATGATGAAGAGGAAGGGAGAAAGGGGATCCCCCTTATGAATGCTCCTAGAGGAGGAAACAAAACCCTAGGTTGACCATTAATAATCACAGAGAAGGTGGGGGAGGAGATGCAGGAGTAAACCCACTTGACCCAATTGGCATGATAACCAAATTTAGTTAGAACAAAGGGCAAAAAATCCCAGTTAAACCAGTCATATGCCTTCATCATATCCAACTTTAGGATCATAGTTGGCTTGTGGTTCATTGCTACATAGTGCAAGATTTCATGAGCCTTTATAGCCCCTTAAATTATATTTAATTTTTCTTTGATTCATTACCAAGTAAATCAAATTTGAATCTACAAAATATTTATTTATCAAATATCATTATATGAATAATAATGTGAAAATCACCAACACTATAAAGTAAAACTAAATTGTAATTGTAACTAATTTTGCTTTGATTCAATATCAAGAAAATCAAATTTGAATCTTCAACAAATTTAATAACCTAATATAAAATTCCCAACAAAGTGGCTAATAATGTGAAAATTCCCAACAATATAAAATTAAATTAATTTCAAATTGTAATCAAGATCATTAAAGTTGTTGTTATGTAAAAATTCATCAACAACATATATTAAAACTAAATTTAAAATATAATTATTCATTCAATACCAAGAAAACCAAATTTGAGTCTAAAACAAAATTAATGACCTAACATTATTAAATGATCAATAAGGTGAAAAATAACTACCACTATAAAATAAAACTAAATTGTAATAATACCATGATATTTCTTACAAAAAATATTGTAATCGTGTTCTATTTTACCTAGATTTTTTAATATAAGTATACTAGTTATAATTAGTTTTGCTTTGAATCAATACAAACAAAATAAAATATAAATATACAATTGTTGCATATAAAATGGAGGTCACCAAAATGTAAAGGATAAAATGATGTATGGGGTATAAGTGGGGTGGATGAGTGAATGTATATGTTGTAAGGTATGAAAATGGTGTTGAGGAGAAGATAAGATTCTCTTCCTAGCCCCAAATTTCACAAAGGGATGATCCACTTTGATTAACCATAAGAAAATGGTTAATGCACAAATGCATCAATCGATCAGAAATAAGAAGAAAGAAGAAAGCCTTACAGTCCTAAATAATGGATGAAGAGTATGTAATAGATTTGGATTGATTAAGACATTAATTGAAATGAAACATTTACCTTGGAATATAACAGATCTGGAAAAGCCTATTTTCTGATGTCTGTGTTGAGTTTCGGGAAATTCCGCAACCGGATCTGGAATAGAAATGCAGAGACGGACAAAACCCAAAAATATTTTCCTTTTCTAAGTTAGGTTGACCTTGGCCTCTTTGCCAGGGTGCAATCATACCCCAAAATTTTGACCTCGACCTACACTGCTCCGACGGAAATTTTGTTCACGGATCCCGAAAGTTGGCCGAAAAGGGTATCCGAATCTAATCTGTAATTTGTTATCTTGTACCTGTACCTACAATAAAAATGGTTTTGTTTATTGGGGGATGGGTTTGCCTTAGTCAAACCCCAATTTAGGAATTAACCTTGAAATCAATAATTGAAATAGAGGATGCTAGCAATTAAGTAGTAGAAGTAAATCTAACAATGAAGCTATAATATTCAATAGAATGCAATTGTATTTCGAATGTAAACAAGTATGTAAACATGAAAGCTTGGACTCAATATTAGAAACCATAAATCTCCATTATTTTATGCTTGGAATCCACCTTGAAGGTATAATGAATGAATCTTGAGGATGCACAAAGGATCTTAAAGGAAGATCACACCACCATGATGGATAGATCTAGGGTTTGAATGATGAATCTTGAATGCTTGAACCAAATCCCTTTAAAGGATTGAATGCTTGAATCCTTGATCTTCAATGGAGAACTTGAATGCTTCAGAGGAAGACTTGAAAACCTTGATTGAACACTTGGAAGCTTGAAAACATGTAGAATAATGGATGCTTGAATTACTTAGCCTTGTTCACTTGGATTCTTGCTTAGTTTATGGTTAGAGAAAATGAGAGGAGAAGGCTTCCTTATATACCAATCTAGGGTAAAATCTTCAAGATAGGCCTACATAGGAGAATTAAATTCCAATTAGACCTATACCCCTAGAGGAGGACCTATATTAAATGTAATATAAGAGTCGTCGCTTTGGAACCCAAAACAGCCAACCCGGAAGTGGGAAAATGAACTTTTGAATGTCCCTCGACAGCCGACAAAATTTCCATTGGAAAGGGGGACCTGGGTTGAGGTAAAGGTCAACCCTGACCTAGGTCAAGGTTGAGGTCAACCTTGACCCAGGGAGTCAGAACCCCTGGAAAATGTGCCAAGTGGGATAATCAGTGTCCGGAGAGCCCAATCAGGGTCCTAAACAGGCACAAAAGTTGAGAAGAGTGCAGAAATGAGAGGACAACATGATGATGGTCTAAAAAACCCTCCTAAGGAGGGCTAAATGTTATTAACATGGAATTGCTTCCATTTTAAGATGATACATTAAGCCCCCACTTTAGCGGGAGTATGGAAATTGAACATACTCGCGGTAAAGTTAGAAGAAAGACTCCAGTGGATCGCAACATGGTAGAACATCACTTAGTTAAGGACATGAGCCCCCAGACCAAGGATTTTAACTCAACATAAACCCACAAGAGTACGAAAAAAAAGAGAAAATAATCATAGAAAGTATAAATGACTACATAAGCAAGACAAGAGCAACACTATAAATAACATAGCTTCATGATCTAATCCTAATAGCATGAAAGTTAAAGAGAGAATAGAGAGAGTGATTACCTCACCTAGTAAGATGCCCACCTTACCATGAATCACCAAGGAGGGAGAGCCCAACAGGTTCACCCATAAACTGTGCTTTGTAATTGTAATGCATCTTCTTACGGCTTTTGGAATACACATAGATCCACATTCTTGTATCACTATGGAATATAAAATGTGTGTCTTTTCAGGATTTAGCAACTTATGTGCGTTACCTTCCAAGGATTTAGCATATTTGAATTTGAAAAATGTGTATATCTTCAGTATTTAGCAACTTATGTGCGTTACCTTCCCAGGATTTAGCAAAAATAAAAGTAAAAATGTGTGTCTCTTCAGGATTTAGCAACTTATGTGTGTTACCTTTCGAGGATTTAGCATATTGTAAAATGTAAACTATAGTATAAGGGAGACCCTATATATGCCCCCTCCTTATTGTGACTACCTAATAGATAGGATAAGGAAGAGAAAGGAGGATACCTACTTCACAAAGTAAGGATATATCCCGTTAGCAATAATGTACACTATAGTCTTAGCGAAGAGTATTGACCCTTACATATAAGAGTATAGATAATCGTGAAAAGGATATGTCACTTATGGAAACAGGGTCCTCAAAGAGGAAGAGATCTTATCAAAAATATTCCCACTATAGAGGAGTGCTTAGGATAAAATATCATCTTGCAAAGAAAAGCATAGAGGGATCAAAGACTCAATCATCAAGCCCCCTGCGATCAAGAGGAAGAGGAATCTTTGAATGAAGGAAGCAAAATCTAACCCAAAGCAAGGGAGAGAGTTTATAAAGAACATAATTTGCAAAATAAAGAAGAGGTGATGACCTAGGATAATCACCTCTAATATAAGAGGGTATCCATAGCCTAAACATAAGTATTTATAAGGAAATAATGTTACAGAATAAACAAATGCCACTAGGCTAAGGAAAGTAGATCCTCAGACATAGAGAAAGAAGGAAAACCTTTCCCCCCAGGGATAAAAGCAAGGGATATACCAATCATATCAAGATATACTATAACAAAGAGATATCTTTACAAAAAAAATGTCCTAGAAAATATATCATGAATATTAGAAGAGAGCTATGGATGATTATGAGCAAAGGAAGTATGTACCATAATACAATACCATAGAGATAGAATATAGAGAGGATAACCAATTAAGATCAAAATAAAATACATGCTACGAACATAATGGATTATAGAAATAAAAAATGGAAGAGATACCTCTTACCCCCCAGTGAAGAGACAAGAGGGAGAAAGATCTATATTATTAAAGAGGGGGGGTATGCCCCGTATGGAAATTATGAAGAAATTGTAATACCGCATGAGAGTGAGATATAATTCCTAAAGTAGCTATTTCTCTAACATACATCTTGAAATGCACACAATCAACAAGTAAATGTGTATTACTATAATGAAAAGGACATTTTTATTTGGAGAGAGCATCTTTCAGCATAGGTTTAAATATTTCTTTCTTATAATTCATTAATTGAACATAGACCTTCTTAGACACATGTTGAGGAGTATCAGGGTAATCTAAGGAAGGTGTTGGAAGGAGAATATGAAGAGGAGGGTGACGATCAAAATCAACCACCTCAAGTTGAGATAGCGGAAATCCTAGACCATGCTTGTCTTGTTTAGGGGATAGATGAACGAGATATTTAATACCATGTTCATTAACACCAATCCCTAAACCCTTATAATCTTGTTTATCCACCATATTGTATCTTGTGGTGTACATATCTTGTAAAGCTTCTAAAAGAGGTGATTGTTTACGATGATCATGATAAAATGTTGTGTAAGGAGGAATGATAGGTTTCAAAGAAGTTTCATTGCTCTTCCCTTTAATATCATCATGAATCGGATAAGAAGGGGAAGTTAAATCAAAGAATTCTTGAACATCTGCATCATGAACCATAGTTTGAGCCCCATCACAAGTGTGGGAAGAACTAGGGGTAGAAGATGGAGAAATAGGAGTGGGAATATTAGGAATTGGATTAAGAAGGATAGGATTAGGATTAGGAAGATTAGAAATGGGGTATCATGTACCAAATTCTTTGCATAATCCAAAAGAGCAATAAGTCCACTACACAAATCCTTAATGAAAGTTTTGAAAGTAGGAATAATAGTATTAGTTAATCTCAAAATAGCAAAAGCAAGTGAAACATGAAGAGAAACAAACATGATGAAATGGATGATACTTTCATAAACATCATAAGTACTATAAAGAGATGCTAAGAGAAGAATAATGAGGAAAATAACCATACCCCAAAGCATCTTAAAGATCTTCATAGTGAATGAAATGCAAGAAATTTTTTTGTATTTTTATGAGAATGTAGGTTTTTTGTATTTTAAAATGCAAGAGCATAAAATAAAACTAAGTTAGTATGTATGAAAAATCTAGCCTCTAAGGAAAAGAGGCAAAGCATCTAACACTTAAAAAGAAAGATTTGTCTATCGTGGGTTCACCAAAATGTAACATATAAAATGGAGGTCACCAAAATGTAAAGGATAAAATTATGTATGGGGTATAAGTGGGGTGGATGAGTGAATGAATATGTTGTAAGGTATGAAAATGGTGTTGAGGAGAAGATAAGATTCTCTTCCTAGCCCCAAATTTCACAAAGAGATGATCCACTTTGATTAACCATAAGAAAATGGTTAATGCACAAATGCATCAATCGATCAGAAACAAGAAGAAAGAAGAAAGCCTTACAATCCTAAATAATGGATGAAGAGTATGTAATAGATTTGGATTGATTAAGACCTTAATTAAAATGAAACATTTACCTTAGAATATAACAGATCTGGAAAAGCCTATTTTTTAATGTCTGTGTTGAGTTTCAGGAAATTCTGCAACCGGATCTAGAATAGAAACTCAAAGACAGACAAAACCCAGAAATATTTTCTTTTTTTGAGTCAGGTCGACCTTGACCTCTTTTTCAAGGTGCAATTGTACCCCAAAATGTTGACCTTGACCTACACTGTTCCAACAGAAATTTTGTTCACGGATCCTGAAAGTTGGCCGAAAAGGGTATCCAAATCTACTCTGTAATTCACTGTCATGTAATTGTACCTGTAAGAAAAATAGTTTTATTTGTTGGGGGAGGGGTTTGCCTTAGTCAAACCCTGATTTAGGAATTAACCTTAAAATCAATAATTGAAATAGAGAATGCTAGCAAGTAGTAGAAGTAAATCTAACAATGAAGTTATGATATTCAATATATATGCAATTGTATTTCGAATGTAAACAAGTATGTAAACATGAAAACTTGGAATCAATATTCGAAACCATAAAACTCCATGATTGTATGCTTGGAGTCTAGCTTGAAGGAAGAATGAATGAATCTTGAGGATGCACAAAGGATCTTGAAGGAAGATCACACCACCATGATGAATAGATATAGGGTTTGAATGACAAATCTTGAATGCTTGAACCAAATCCCTTCAAAGGCTTGAATGCTTGAATCCTTGATCTTCAATGGAGAACTTGAATGCTTGAGAGGAAGACTTGAAAAAATTTATTGAACACTAGGCAGCTTGAAAACATGTAGAATAATGGATCCTAGAATTACTTATCCTTATTCACTTGGATTCTTGCTTAGTTTATGGTTAGAGAAAATGAGAGAAGGCTTCCTTATATACCAATCTAGGGCACAATCTTCTAGAGAGGCCTACATAGGAGAATTAAATTCCAATTAGACCTATACCCCTAGAGGAGGACCTATATTAAATATAATTTAAGAGTCATCACTTCGGAACCCAAAACAGCCGACTCGAAAGCAAAAAAATGAACTTTTGAATGTCCCCCGACAACCGATAAACTTTCCAATTGGGAAGGGGGACCTGGGTCGAGGTCAAGGTCAACCCTGACCTAGGTCAAGGTTGAGGTCGACCTTGACCCAGGGAGTCAGAACCCCTAGAAAATGTGTCAGGTGGGATAATCAGTGTCCAAAGAGGCCCAATCAAGGTCCTAAACAGGGACAGAAGTTGAGAAGGGTGCATAAATGAGAGGACAATATGATGATGGTCTAAAATGCCTCCTAAGGAGGGATAAATGTTCTTAACATGGAAGTGCTTCCATTTGAAGGCGATACAACAATAAATTCAATGAAATAAATATTGTACCCATTAATTAATTTCTACTATCCATGTCAAATTTGAATCTAGAACAAATTTAATGAAATAAATATTGTATTTATTAATTAATGATATCAAATTTCCACAATTCATAGCTTCAGTGCTAATGTTTCTCTTTTTTATTAGATTGTGCGAGAATTTTATGTATCAACAATCTTCTCGATTCAATTGTGTGAATTTTTTTTAACATTCTCTTGTCTATCATAGGACAAGAGCTAGAGGAGAGGACCTAATAGTTGAGCACCCTCACTTCACACTTCTAAAAATCTTACATAGAAATTTCAAACCACTCCCATTTTTTTTACAATAGCTTACTTGGCAAGTCCCCTGCTTATAACTAAGTTTCAAGGCCACATCATCAAATATGATGTCACATTAGTAGATTTTTGTCATGGTGTACAAAAAGACAAAAAGAAAAGTGAGACCTATACTTGTGCACTAAGTCGTGTTTTATTAGTGTGCTAATGTGGCATCACATGATTTGTTAATTTTTTAGATGTAAGGAATGAATTCCATTCAATTATGGGTAGTCTTTATCAACAATAACAACTTTAAAGTCACAATTAATGGTGCAATATTGTAAAAAAATATTGAGCATTTTATTAACAAGTATTATCACAACTATTAGAACACACTCAATTACTAGATCATTTCCTTTAAGAGAAGCATGATCATAGATCACATAATATAATCAAAATATTGGTACAAAATTTGTTAGTATCTAATCGAAGAGAACAACATTAATTTTTCTTTTATTCAAATGTTATAAATATAATAAATATGAAAATATTCACACAAATTGAAATCCAAAATATTCGCACACCATCAAATCTAAAATATTAGATATAAGGAATACATTTCATTTAATTATGGGTAGTCTTTATCAATAATAACAACTTCAAACTCACAATTATGTTGGATGATATCAGTTTTGGTTACTGATCATGTTGTTGATATTCATGTTTTGTCACTGATGTCAACATATATTTCTATGGAGAAGACAAACTGGCTACTTAACTGGAAGGCGTGTACGGACACTGTACGGATGATTCAGAATGATTGAAGTTGGGGTTATGCAGAAGGATATGTGCTGACCTTATTCCTAAGGTCGCTTGGCTCTATGTTGCATACTGTGGATGTTACAGTTGATTTGGTGAAGACTAGTTTTCTGGACTGTAATTGTGATTCTGGACAGAGCAGATTCTGTGTTTCGGGAATATCTTTCTGGCAGAGATATTTCAGAACTTGCGAGCTTACGGATGGACAGCCACCATATGGTAGAGTAATGGGTTGAGTTCAATTGTTGTTTGGATACTGATGATGTCAGTTGTTGCGTGTATTTTGGAGAAGACCTATTTCCTGGCCGACTTCAGACATGTAGCGTGTGAAATTAATTGTGAGCATGAATTACAAATCTGGAAGTATATGTGATGGATTGTAAATGATGTCTACTTGTTATAGATACCATTTTTATCTTAGCAAGGAGTTATGTAATTATTTGTATGATGGAAAGCCTTAATTGGCCGACCTAGTTAATTATGTATTAGGAAAGCTTAACTAGCCAACCTAATGAATTATTGTAAGAGGGTATATATGAATGATCTTTTCTTGTGGAGAAGGTGTGTCAAAGAATAAAAAGGATAGAGATGTGTAGAAGCTACGAAGTTTGCTGACTGCTGGATATAGCTAGAAGAGTTGATACTTCATTAGAACTGACCAAGCAAAGACAGTTGCTATCAGACAGCTCACTGGAATGTGTATTTTCTTTATGCACTTGATTCAGATTGTAAATCCTTGAGGGTGGATTTAACCTTCTTTGGGTTGTGTGCCTTGGTAGTGAACCTACTATTTTATTTGACTCCTATCAAGGTCTATCTCCTAATAGGGACTGTGTGTTGTAATGGTGTAACAAGCTCCTAACAGGGCTAATATCTTTTAACAGGGATACTATACTCTCAGTACATTATTTGTGGGTGTTAATTCCCACCGGGGTTTTACCTTTAACAGGTTTCCTCGACAATAAATATTGTGTTATGGTGTTGGCATTTATTGTGTTATCATTTACATTTGAAGATTTGGTTTATAAAGTTTAAAGTTTAATAATCTCTATTACAACTAATTCACCCCCCTCTCAGTTGTCTTGTGGATTGTTATTCCTAAAAAATTATCGGTTCAATATTGTCAAAAGTATTGGCTATTTTATCAACAAGTGTTATCAAAACTATTAGAATGTATCTAGATGGTGGTGAGTTTAAATATTCTTCAATAATAAATAAACTAGTAGTCATCCGCTTTTGTGTGTGCAATGGTGAGCCGATAAGAGGTTTGTTTTTTCCAAGAAAGTAAAATAGTTTGCAGAAAAGGAAATCTGAAATTAGATATGCTTAAAATTACCAAGAAAGAAATTCATGGAATAAGTTTTCCCTTAACCTTAAAAATAGCTAGTGCTTCAAACCATTCAATGAAACCTAACCAGAAGAATCCAAGATATGGACATATCTAGAAATTACTCTTGCTTCCAACATCATAAACAAATTGACCTAATTTGTAATGTATAATCTTTTAAAAACAAATAAAAGGAAAAAATATATTTTTTATGAACAAACCAATACAATATTGTATAACAAAAATTTAATTTAAAACTTAAAATAATTTTTATTTATTTATCACTTTTTTCATCAATTTTCTATATAAGAAATTTCATTATATAATATCAAAATTAGGCATTTTAAGCTAACTAATTTAGCTTGTCCAAAAAGCTCTCCACTCTAATCTAATGATTGAATTACAATAATTCATATTAACAAGCCTATTGTATCAAACATTTAACACAAGATAGTATTTAAATTGTTATATTTTAAATCACCATCTTTTACATATATGAGACACATTTTATCTGTTTAATAAACATGTAATTGTTACAACATGTAAATAGTATAATAAAACATGAAATTTACTTCTTTCTTATGATAGTAAAAGACAAGGAGTTTTCTTTGGATAAACCAAAGTAAAGCTCTTATAGCAGGTGTGATGGGAAAAGGACAAGCCTGTTAATGTTTGTAGCTTCAGTCGTATGATCATTAGAATATATATAATACATGTTGATTAATAATAATATATTATATATGTTATATTATTATTAATCATATGAAATTTAATATTTAATATTAA
>MU227968.1:4813333-4824114 GCA_018584345.1 Thuja plicata | reverse complement strand
TAACTCTTTCTGATCCCATTGTGAAACATATCCATTTGCAATATTAACACATTGACTCATTGTTTTGTTGTTAACACAATCTTCACAAAAGCATGATTTATCTCTTAGTTGAATTAGTGGAGGCTTGCAGTTTTGTCCTATAGTCATCAGTTGATGTAAACTTCTAATTCCAACAATTGATTGAAAATTGTAAGGATTAGATCGATTGATATCTAGATATATACAAATTAAATAAATTTTATTTAGTCAGATTAGCTCAAGTCAATTATGAAAAATGAATAATGATTTCTAGTTTTAAATTATACCTATCACTTCCCAAAAGTAACGTTTGTTGTGTTTTGTGTCTTGAGTAGCGAAATGATTTCGATACCATTCAACAATTTTGTTTACATTCTCTATCACATTACCTGGATATATTTAACAATTTAAATGACATGTATAAATATTAAATTAGTTTATTCAAACTATCAAATGAAGATTAAAGTTCACTAAGTTATGTAAACAAATTGAATAATATGAAAATGACATACATATGTATACCTTAAAGTTCATGTTTTCAGAGTGCACGTTTCACACATGCTCCTGCTCCATCATGCTCCCCTTTTCCATGTCCACTTTCAAATAAGTTCCAAAGAAACTTAACATTGTGTCTAGCATGTTGCATAGCTAACCAATTAAATGCTTTTGAAGATTTAAATTGACCTGCACACAATCATGTGTAAAAACTTTTAAAAACACTAAATATATATGATCTCTAGATCTAATATAATTGAAATGTACTATTTAAGAAAATTTAATTCAAGTTTACTTACCCGCACACCCATCAGACCAGATCTAGTGTTGTGAAGCATTTATGGCGCGACTCACAAGATTGTGGAAAAACATGTTGAAACAATGAGCCACATAACTCCTATCATGAACCTTATCATCGCTGATATAGAAATGAACCTCCTTGATGATAATGCGTTCATTTTGATCTATACTTTCTATCTCATCCAAATCTAATTGTGCATGTCTATAGGTCACATGGACAAATATAGAAACTTGATCAGAATGATAATATTGACTTTGAAGCTCTTTTTGAGGAGAGAATGTATAGTTCTCCGCAAAATCTACAACTAAAAGAATACAACTAGGTGGAAAAAAAAATTTGGAATCACGAAATTGTTTAGCTTTCCATTGTGCACCATGACAATGTTGGATATGTGGATAAATCATAGATCAAAATTTGTCCATGAATTGAAGGTATGGTAATTCACTCTCCTTCAATGCAATTTGTTTTGATTCTAGTCCTGTCTTCGTTTCGTATTTCTCATATTCAAATATCTTCCACTGGAATGGTGTTGTAACATCAATATTATCAAATTGCAAAGGAAATTTATGTAAATTTCTACAATCATTGCATTCATTTTTTATACATTGGACATTGAATTCATCTAAGTCTTCTGTCTTATCACATAAAATGGATTTCACAAATTCTGTGTACTTCCAGGAACCATATCTAGATTAAGTACTGCCATAACCTTTTTATATGATTGCAAAAATAAGTGAAACTCAACATGATTTCGACAAAAACATGTTTCACGAACCTTATTTATGTGCACGAAGCAAGGATGCAACATCTCAAACATTCTATAGGGAAAAGGCTACCCTGGCTAAGTATGTTGCCCAAAAAATTTCAAATGCCCTTATGGAAAACTATACTAATTACAAAGGCACCAGCCCAATTCACAAAAATGGGCCCAATAACACCAATAAAAGGTTGGGGTGCAGATGGACATTACCGCTCGAAGGGTAGTTCAAAGCTAATTTTGACGGGGCTGCAAAGGGAAACCCTGGGACGGCTGGTGTGGGAGGAATAATAAGGAACTCACATGGCAAAGGTATTGCTGCTATTTTGGCCCCCCCAGGATTACAAACCAACCATTATGCTGAGGCGAGTGCGGCACATCACACCCTTAGACTTGCCCGGGAAATGGGAATCAAGAATTTATGGTTAGAAGGGGATTCAAAGAATATCATAGATTGCCTAAATGAAAAGATTGGGCCTTTGTGGACCATTGAGAACATAATTGGGGAGTGTAGAAAAATCCTCAAAAATTTTGATTAGGTCCATGTGGCACATGATTACCGGGAAGCCAACCAGGTGGCGGACAGGCTGAAAAATATGGGAGTCAAGAATGAGGGAGTGAAGAAATGGTATGATGGGAATAATTTACTGTCAGAAATTTTAAACATCATTGAAAGTGATCGGGTTCCGGGTAGACTCGGAGTTATGAAAGGTTAATTATGAAGAGTTATGACAAATGGAGGAAGAATCCCTGTATGATGTGCAAGTACATGAGACGCGATGGGATTATCAGTTTTAGGCCCCGTCGGCACACTTGGAGGCATAAAATTAATTATAACATTCACGAGGCAAAAAGATGTCTCTCGAAACATCAACTCAATTTCACTACAAAACAAAGGGCTCTTAGTGAGAAGCACACCAGAAACAGAGGAAACAGGGAATTTGCATAAATGGTGGGAGAAAGGCACAAGAGAGAGCCGGAGAGGGAAACAGAAAAATGGTGTCGGAGGTCCAAGGTTTGGGAGATTTTGAATAAGGGTGAAGTGACTACCTACATTGAATGCCTTCATGGGTGGAAGCCCTCGGTTACGAAGATGATGGTCAATAGCTAGAATGAAGGGAAGGTGAAAATTGATGGGGTTACTTTCATGGTGACGGAGGAAATCGTGTTGGCGGTGACTGACATTCCCATCATTGGGAAGAAATTTTATAGGGATAAGAAGATTTCCAGCCAAGATTTGACGGATTTCATTAAAAATGAGGTGGAAAAGCATGCTCTGGTAAAGAAGGGTACCTTTTACCACTCGAGCTCTATCAAGCCTTTGTGGAGATTTGTGTTGATGGCAATCATCAAATTCATCTCTCTGGATATGAGATTCGACTGCATCAGCACTCACCATTTCGTGCTTCTCAACCACTTTAGGTATGGGGCAAAGATATCCATCCCTTTCTTCCTTTATTTGTCCATCAATGAAAACATTAATGACTATAAGCAGAAACACATTAGCAACCCGACTTTCCATGAGGGTTTATTACTATTAATTTACGAGTACTTTAAAGCTCGCACTTTGGGGAAGGAAATCAAATGCATGGAGGAAGGAAATTCAGAGGAGGGCTCGGGGGAGGATTGTATCCCCTCTAATACCGAGGACAGCCGAGATATGCACTCGGAGACTAAGGAGGAAGAACCTCTTCAAACAAAGAAAGGGAAGAAAAGAGTCAAATTGGAGGCAATAAAATAGCACATTAAGATCTCCTCAGATAGGGAGTACAATGAAAATGAGGAAGGAATGGAAACGGGGAATGAGAGTTCGGGAGAAGAGAGAAAAATGAAACAAGGTGGGAAGAAGGGGAAGATGGATATAAAGAGGAATATTACTATCAAAATGTTGGCTCAGAATGAGGAGGCAAGCTCGGGGAAGAGGGTTACGATATTCAAAAGAGGGAATTAGATAAAGGTGGAAACCCAGGAGGAGAGGCAGGACAACCAGGAAAAAACACAAGAGGAGAGAGACGAGGAAGAGGAGAGTCAAGGGAAGGAGAATGAGGAGGATGTTCAGAGCCATGGTTTTGCAGAGTATGGTGAAGACCATTACACCTACAGTATTACAGGCAAAAACAAGAAGGTTGTCTGGAGGAATTTTGACACGGTCTCTGCGAAAATGGGGATAAAGCGTGAAATGGTTAGGACTTTGGTTAAGGAAAACAAGGAGGGTAGAATTCAGATGGAAGAGCTTATTGATCCTGCTATGGTGATTTTTAGTGACAATGCGAGGGAGGATCCCCAAATGGATGTGCTGAAAAATGCAAAAAACTGTGCTATTGACAGCTACAGATCAACGAAATGGACCTACTACAAAATCTATGAGCTGAAAAAAAAAGAATGGATGGGATGGAGAAAGAAAACATAATTAACAACAACAAGAATATTGTGGAGGATAGGGAACTGGATAGCAGAGTGACCGAACTGAAGCATAGGGTCGAAGGCATTGAAGCCTCAATGGTAAAAATTGTTGAGCAAAGCTACAATATACTTAAGGCTTCAAAGGATAATATTAAGGTGATCATCGACAAATTTGAATAAAAAAGAGGAAATAAGGAGGATCGGCCACAAAATAGTGACAAGGAGAAGATTCCAGAAGAAGGAAATAAGAATAGGACTAGAGAGGACGCCAAGCAGATGGAAAACCAGGAAGCTGACAAAGAGTTGGCCAACCTAAAAGAAGCAGTGGGTAGAATGACCGAGCTGGAGATACGGGCTGCTGAGATCCTCAAAGATATTGCCTGATTCACACCCCTGGTTCTTTGTTCCCAGTTTTTTTGGGTGTTTATCCCTGGCTTTCTATTTTTTCTGGGATTGTTACGTTGGGTCCGCCTATTTTTTGTTGGTTGTTAATTAACATTTATATGCTCTAGACTACTTTACTTACTTTTGTAGGGTTTCAGGAACCCATCAAAACCTGTTTTCCTTAATCAAAGACATCTCAAACATTCTCTGACCTATTTTCACATTTGAAAATTCTTGTTTGAATGTTTCAAATAGTTCACTTTGTGTAGTATCGAAAAAATGTTTTGGATGTGAAATCTTCATACCGGTCTCGTCATCTTTAATCTGTATAGTGTCCCTTCTATTGGAAGAAACACGAGAGTGGTTGGTCCAAAATACAATGACTCATTTTCTTACATCTTTAGAATTTGAGGAACTCTATAAATTTGTAACCAATTATTTTCAATGTTCATATCCAACACATTTCTCTTCCTAATATATCTCTGAACAGTTCTTCGAGATACGTTGAGTAAATTAGAGACTGCTTGAACTTAATGTCTGTGTGTCAATCTCTTACTGGTAATCATAGTCATCAACGCTCTTCTAGCAACATTTGAATCAGATCCTCCATGATCTGTCCTGTTAACAAGGTTCATTGCATCTTGCAAATTTTCAATTATTGTTTCTTTTACTTGACCTTTGTGTCCAATTTTCCTATTATCAACACCTAACAACTCTAAAACTGGAGTCATTTCTCTTTTCCGGAATAACTTTGCAAACAATTGTTCTTTTCCCACCAAATTTTTATCCTCAAAATATTCTTTCCACATGTTTTTGACATTAAATTTAATAGTGTTGTCAGGTATCAGGTGCTCTGGTGCAATTTGACTGACAAGTGATTCCTCATCCATCTCCATCAAATTTTGCATTGTAGGGTAAATACGTATACCTCGACTACTACCAATATCCTCCCCTAGTTGAGTTGCACCTTCTTCAACATCGATAGGTTCTTCTTCAATATTGACCGGTTGCTATTCGATAAGTTTCGTATGACCTTTCATTTGATCATTCCTTTTATGATCATATTTCCTTGTTCTAGTCCTTTTATTTCCCATTGCTCAAATAGAAACAAATTTTTTTTTTTCTTTCAGAATCCTTCTTTATTAAAAAACTTGCAAAGTCACACTACTCCGGTCACAAAATGCCTTTTTCACTTCCTCAAAAAACTTTATATATTCTGAAATAAGGATTTAATTTCGCAATTGATATATATATTTTTTTTAAATAACTTTTATATATACCTTTCAAATTGAAAGGGTGGGTCACCCACATGACCACTCGTGAGTGGATGACCACTTAGGCAGACTCGGTCGAGTCATCCTAGGTGGCATGCCATGTTGGCAACCAAACCTCCAAAAACACACCAAATCAACAAGTTGGCACTTCTGCTGGTTTTTTCTCTACTAAGACTAAATAATGTCAAAAAACTAAAAGTACCCTTTTCTAGATCTCGGAACTACAATTCTTGACATATAAATTTTATATTGTTTCGACTACATAACATTGAACAAATTTGTTAAAAACTGCATGTAGGTTATTAAATCTTTCGGAAGTCGTTGATTCGGATAATATAAAAAATTACTAAATCAATTCAGAGATTTTTTAAAATCATAGATAACACTAGAGAAGAGGACTTTGTAATTTATTTGGCTTTTGGTATAGTTTTGATAGGGGAAAAATGACGGGAGACAAAAAATGTTGATTTCAAGTAAGTTCGACTTTGAATACTTATAACAGGCAAACTATACATCAAAAACACTTCTTTCTTTCTTTTTGCACTAGCTATATATGTCATCTAAAGCATATTATGAAATTGGAGGAAAAACTAATGTTTTAATTATAATGATTTGGCGGGAAGTAAACTCCTTGATTTACAGTATTTTTCACGAAATGAAAAATAGACCTTAAAAATTCAAAAAACGTATTAATTTTGGTTCAATTTTAAAAAAAAATTTATAGGCATATAATTCAGCCTATTTCACACATTTCATCAGTTTACATCATCTTCAAATTCTCAACAGAAATGTAAATTTTATGCCCTTGAAGTTTTACAGTTTTGGTGTTGTTAACTTTTTCCTTTGTAAAAGGGTGACAGATTATTGTGCTTTTACCCATGATCTCCAAATTTTTTGAGCTCCATCTCCTACAACATGTGGAGAGTGGTTGCAGACCTAATTATGACTTTTTCCCTATAACATGTCGAGTGCATGCATACATAATATTTCTAGTCACTTGTGGTAACAAAATGAACCATTATATAACAACACAGGACATAATTATAACATCCATATAACTAATCTTAGACACTCATAGTATCTTACTACAACAATGACTAGTTAAGAACCTGCCCAATTTGAATAATTAAGCCACATTTTTAGATCAATGACACAATGACCTAGTATGAGAACTAAAGTTTTGGACTTATTGACAAAATGAAATGCAATCAAAATAACTAACAAAGGATGGTGTTGTGATAGAAGTAATAGCGATTTTGAGAATAATGATTAGTAGTGAGTGATTCTTTGATATTTATATCTACAATAGTGTGTAATAATGTGTAACATTTGATCATGGATAATTACCTAAGGATCAACTTTATAGGTGACCTAAGCACAATATTCAAAATTAACACAAGAGTTAGAACACAATGACTAGTTGCTGAGTTGGCTTGGGGTTTGTGGAAATTTGCATTTTGAACATGGAGGTCAAATATGCATTGTGGAATTGAACTTATTTATTTTCGCACCTATAGTTTAAACAAGAGAATCAAATGTTATTGGAGCACTAAATAAGTTAAAATCAGGCTCGAGGATTGTGCAATTAGAATAACCACACAAAGTGGTGTGAAACAAGAGATACTTTTCAACCTTGAATTTTTTAAATTATTTTCATATGTTCTCTATATTATGAGATTAGGGGACAAATATTTTGTTTCTTTATATAATTGTATAGCTTTCCCTAGTTTATCACGGCTAACTCTTTTCTTTTGTAGATGATCAATCTTTGCCATGTTTGACTAAATGCTTTATTCATTGAATTCTTTATGTTGGAAATGTGTTTATGGCATTCACTTTGTTTCTTCTTTAAATTGAGTAGGAAACAACTTGATGACAAATTTATAAATATGGTGAGGCTTGAGCGACATCAAAAGAAATGATTCATTTTCATGTTTTTTTTCACTACATGTATTTTATATATTTTTATTTAAAAATATAAAATTATGCTCTCCTTATTTTTAAAATTTCAATGTATTTTTTATATTAGACTAAGGATAAATAGAGACAAAATCAAATTAAAAAACAAGTTAAAAAGAACACAATAATCTACATTGAATAACAATTAGAAATATCAATATTTTTAACTCTAACAAAAGAACTACAAATAAACAATGAAATTCATAAATAAATATAACTTATGAAAAAAAAAACACTTATATTAATATAAAACTAAACTATGATATAAATAATTCTATTATAAAAAACATTAAATTATTATATTAATTATCCTATTATAAAAACCTGACATCTTTTTAAAAAAAAAAAAAAAAACCTCCAATAAACATCTTATCCCTATGCAATATATTGCCTTATATTATAACATTTCTATCTCCATTTTAATTGCACTCTAATTCTCAAGTTTTCATTAAAACATCTTTCTAAAGTTCTCATTGAAACATCTTTCTACAAGATGTCCTACGACCCCACATATATTGGTATATGCCTCATAATATGATTCACAACTATAGTACTTTCCTTAATCTCTTATCCATACTTTTCCATGCTCCTCATATTGTGGAGACCATTTGGGCATCTTCATGCCAACTGCACCCCATTATGTTGCACATAGTCAACATCTAGTATAACCATTACACATAGTAAAAAGCACTAAATAGTGGTCCATTAAAGTGCATGTGACTCCCACACAGAGGATAACATCCATACAATATCCTTCTCATAGAATGGACAACTGAAGATAACTTGCATGCCACTTACAAACAATGCTTTTTCTTTGTTGAGACTTGTAAGCTCATCAAATATGAACACAGATTTATGCTTGGAGATTACCTAGACAAATACCCATTAAAGAAAAACAACTTAATTCTTGATACACTCTTTAATTTATATTCCCCATTAAATTGGTCTCTCTAATGGATATGGGCCACATTGAGTAGAAAAACTTTTTCTTTAAGTCAAGATTAGAATCTTAAGCTCACCCACTTAGCCAATAAATACACTTTTTTGCTATGAAATATGACTCCATTCACTATGGTGAGTTGCCTACATATTCAACGAAGTAATTAATTGTTTTAAGTTGATGGTATTTGAATGAACCTCCCTCCTAAGTTCCACCCCTAGTATAGCCTAAAATTTATTGTTTCAATGATGTGAATCTTGACGTATGGTATGGTATGCTTTAGTATAATGAGTGCATGTAGGCATGCCTCAAAAGTGAAAAGAGCATCTAGACTTTTCAAGATACTGTAAATCTAGAAGATTTTTTTTCATAGGCTATTTGTTTGACAGATTTGAAATGAATTTAGTAAAAAAAAGTGTATTAGAGATAATATTAGATTTTATATTATAAATAATTCTATATTAAATGATTTGTGGGTTTAGGAAATTAGTGGAAAATGTACTTTATTGTGTAATATATGTGTATACAATTTTTTATTGATGTAAGAGAATTTATTTATAAATTAAATTAATGTTGAAAAGTATTTATATTCTATTTTTAGTTTACTAAGAGCATAAATTTTTAAATATTAAATGTTTATGAACAATTAAAGTATACTAGAATATTTTAGTAAAGGTTTTTTAATTGAATAAAAATTAAAAAATATATTTATTTTTTAATATAGTCTGATTTGCGTATTAAAAAAATTGATAAGTTCACAAATAAATATGAAAACGTTTCCATTTAAAAGATATAATTCATATTGGATTTTATTTTACTTTATTTCCATCTATACCTAAAATAAAAAATGGACATGTTTCCATTTAAAAGATTTAATTATTTCATATTGGATTTTATTTTATTTTAATGACTACAACTTTCAATTTTTGTTTAGGAAATAAGTGGAAAATGTACTTTATTGTGTAATATATGTATATACAATTTTCCTAATATAGATTAAGTATAATTTATTGATGTAAGATAATTTATTTATAAATTAAATTAATGTTGAAAAGTATTTATATTATATTTTTAGTTCAATAAGAGCATACATTTTTAAATATTAATGTTTATGAACAATTAAAGTATATTAGAATATTTTAGTAAAGGTTTTTTAATTGAATAAAGTTTAAAAAAAATACATTTATTTTTTAATATAGTTTGATTTGCGTATTAAAAAAATTTATAAGTTCACAAATAAATATGGACACATTTTCATTTAAAATAATTAATTATTTCATTTTAAAGTTGATTTGATTTTAATGATTACAACTTTCAATTTTGTTTTTTATTTAAAAACCAGCATAACAAAGGTGTCGACCCTTACAAAACCAATAGGTAAACCAATTAGAAAATAAAATATTACCATTGAATTAACTAGTTCATACAAAATTAGACATTAATAGTCAATTTACATTAACAATAGAGAAACAACCGAGAGACAAGTGACAAACTGAAAGACACACAACCAGGTCGAGGAAGAAGATAGTAAGCAAAAACACCTAGGAAGCGTCCCTTAGGCTGTGTATAGCTCCTTCCAACAGTCAACATCAATCCCTCCTAAGGAAGTACAACAAATCCTTGTTCACATCTTCATCATTTTCCTGAGGGTTCCTATGGAGAAGAAACAACGTCATCGCGACATTGTACATTACCCTGATTCCAAATTTTGCTACCCCCTGAACACCTCTTCCTCTAAATTGTTAATTTTTCCTAACAAGTAGTCCACCTTCTTGATCAAAGTCTAGACTTGTTCAAATAACATCAAACAACCAAGGCAGTTGTTGGAGGATGATGAAGTATCCTTTATATCATTTGTGTTCTCCTCCATCCCCTTGAGGCTATCAAAAACGTGTGTGACACTATTGTTGCTACTCGATCCCCTCACCTTATTTGCCCATCTGACCCTCATAACCTTTCGTTCAACAATATCTCCAACTGCTTGATCTGCTGTAAAACCCCTATTCAACCCTACCGTTGTATTACTATACCAGGTGGGCCCTTTCCCATCATGTCGTTTCTTCCAATTGTCGAAATCCCAGAGTAATTTATGCTTGTGATTAACTTTCAATTTTTGTTGCCCTTTAATAAAAAACATGATTTTAATAACTATAAATTTTTATTATTCATTAAAAAAATTAGTTTTAAAGAAAAATACTACCATATGTGCTTCTTCCAAGGATATTTATTGAGCTATTATATATATATATA
>MU227968.1:4787209-4813283 GCA_018584345.1 Thuja plicata | reverse complement strand
TATATATATATGCTAGTTTAATATATTTTATAATAGGGGTGCTAGTGTCAATACTTAACCCCAAACTAAAATAGAAGTTAAAATGGAAATTAACATAGAGTGAATCAAATGTTTCAAGCTTGACTAATTAGACAGTAAAAAATATGTTAATGATAGACAATGTTTGAACAAGACTATTCTAAGTTGGTAGTTACCGCCATCACTCATTTGAATCAACATGAAGTGTTGGGAATCAATCTAGAACAATCCCAAAAATTGCATGTGTCCTAAACTTTGACCTCATTATGCTCATCAACTATAACCTTGATATGACCAAATTCAAATGGATCTTCCCTTGATCAAAATTCCTAAATTTTGTTGTTCCTCATCATTCCCTATGTTCTTATTAGTAACCATAACTTGTAAAAATGCAAAAAAGTTTTAGTTTAGGAAGGTTCTTGGTATTTTTTCTTAGTTTTTATATAGACTTGACCAATTTTTAGTGAGTGTCAGACTTCTTCTAGTTGTTTGACCTTGTTTCTTGAATACCAATCCTACATAGAAATTATGCATAATCATTTTGGTTCCATTCTTGCCATCAACTTACTTCAAACCATATTATTTGCATGTATTCAACATGTGTTAAAACTTCAACTTATTTGATCTAATCTCCTAATCTCATGTCCTCTTTTTCCTTCAACCAAGTTTCATGTACTCCATAGAATTGTAGAGTTTTCCCAAACTTATTCCTATTCCCTTCTTTCTCCTAACGTTTAGGACCCTTCTCCATCTCTAATTTCCACAACGCTTGATCCCTTTCATGTTTCTCTCTTATTGACTTGTGGAGATCAATCAAACCTCATCTAATCCTTTTCCATCTCCAAATCTCTTGACCTCCCATCCTTATTGACACCCAAACAATATTATTTTATCTCGATTTTGTGGACTTTCAAGTTTTGGATAGACTTCTTCTATCTTCATTCTATCTCTAGACATGCATAACTTTGATTCCTTAATCATTTCCTATATTCTATCTAGTTCAATTTTTGCATAATCATGTTGCACTTTTAGATATCCAAACTTCTTCCAATTTTACCTTCAATTCCCTTTGTTTTATCTATGTTGAATTCCAACAAATATTCCAAATGGTTAGTTACTCATTTCCTCCTACCATGTGGAGTTCCTTTTAACTTGGGACGTTCCTTCCTATAGTTCTACATCCTTTTGCCACATTCTCAACTCACTCATTTTCATCATTTGTCAAGTTTTGATATATTTATTGACTTTCATTATAATGAAATATCTTAATCTCTGGTCACATGAAGGGAAATCCCACATATTGTGTCTTAAAGTCTCATCTTACCTCTTTTTTATATATCTTATAGATTGCCTATCACTAACGAGATCTTCCTATGATGCCACTAATGATTGATTCTACTTCTACCACTACTCCATGAGGTTTTTACTACCTAAAAACCATTGTGTATCCTAATGGTGTCCTATATACATGTGATTTCAATGGTGGGTGATGGAAAAATCTAGTTCACTATGAATATAAGTTTTTAGTTCTAGTTGTTGGTAATCTTCATGCTAGTTCTACATCATCTATTCCAAATATTCCATGGGATTGCACTTACGTTTCATGCCACATTCACGACCTATTATTCTATCTTAAATATTGGCAATATGATAGGCAACCAAGAGAAATGTTATACATAGGTTTTTCTCCAAACAAAGGATTAATCATTTTTAAAATTCCACAGATTTTTGTGCTAAGAAATTTCTAGGGTTTCAACTCCTAGAAGTCCAAATGTCCAAAGAGTTTTTTTCTTTCAAATCACAAGTTGTAGTGTAAATGATGTTGATTAATGAATGCCTCCACAACCTGATTATAGATCTTCAAGGGAACTTCTATGTGATGAATAATGATATAATTCTACCTTAGGATTTTAACGTCATATTTTTTGGTATGATTATAATGAAAGTTTGATTAATGTGAGAAAATTCTAATTTGTTACAAGATTTATAATAATATTTTCATTGTTGTGTATAGACTTTTACAATTTAAAGATAGATTTCTAAGTATGCTTAGTTATTTGTTATCATGTATTTAGTGCACATATACACATAGCTTAAATTCTATTAAGATTTCAAAATGTTGTTTCTCTCAGTAAACTATGACTTTATAACCCAATAGATTAAACATCTTGAAACCACCCAAAATATGACACAAAGCTCCATATTAAAAATTTAACATACGAGTCCCAAGATAATTCTATAGAATAAAAATAACATAATCGTTATGCTCACCATTTAAGTTATTCATAACCCACTCAATAACTTGGATGTTTCATTTTGGTTTGATTATCTCCATGATTTGAAGATGTCTTATGACATGTCATGACATGCATCATAAGTTGTTCAATGAGTGTAACTTCATTTTGAACTCTCTCACGTATTATAGATTCTCTTATCTTTCCAATGTGATGGCCTAAATTTTGGAGGCTATAGCTTTGGTCTGAAAATTCAATTGAGCCCTTTTAGAAAAAAGAAAAATGAATTTCTCAGATCTGCATGCCATCATAACTATCTTTCTCTAGTCAACGACCCTTTTGATACGATTCTAAGGCCAAAATAAACTTTAAAGCCCAATTTTTTTTGTGCTTTGTAGCCCATACATTGGTGTGTTGCTGACTTTAGGATTCGAGGCCAAGACACTTTTCCTAATTCTTTTTCAACTCTTTGGCTATGCAATCCATAAAATGGTTTGAGACCCTCGACGCATTCAACCTACTATCTCCAAGAATCTTTCTTGTCTCTAATTTGAAATTTCACCCTCAATTTTTTCTTACCTTCCACACACTCCTTCCTTCAACTATAATCTAATCTTGAGGCCATAAGACTACTAGTACTTATCTAGGGAGGACAATAATCTTGCTCCAAACTATAACTCTAAAGTGAAGCTTATTATTGCATATAGAATTTTCAATATAAATGACAAGAATAGCATTATGTTATTTGGCACATGTGACACCACTCTCTTACAATGTTGTCCATTATAGTAAATGTCATGCATATAACTCTTAATTTATAATTATACAAGTACAATTCAATATGGAAAACTTTGACATATCATATATCACAAATCCTCAATAGGATGACATGCCCATCATCTATCATATCATACACCCCCTTTATTAGACCTTCAAAATAGGTTTATTAGGCACATGGTAGAAAAGGAGGTATAAAAATGTTAACTACAAAAGAGAGGAAATGAAAAAGGTATAAAAAATTACACAAAAAATATGGCTAGGTTATATATATGGTAAAGTAAAAGAGCTAGAATTAGACACATGTATTGGGAGTGGTGTGATTGATAAAATATTTTAAAATAAAACTGAAAAATAGAAACATTTTTTACTACAATAATAATGAACAATGAGTGCTAAGTGTTCCATTCATTCTCATGAGAGATGGGTTCATGTGAACCACTACTCATGAATTATGGGTCAATGAGTTTGACTCAAAAACTACACAGTTGAACCCTGATAGCAATATCACAATAATGAACAAGATAAATTATAATTTTATATAATAGATTTGTTTTGGAGTTGGAAAACTCATATTAAACAATATGTTGTGTAAGTAATATTTGTTTATAATAGATCATATGTTGAAGAATGATAATCTAAATCCCCTTAAATACAAACCCAATCCATAATCCGTATTCTTTTGAGCCCAGACCTTAGACCAATATAAAATTGTGGCTTTGCACATCTTTAAAAGACTAGCCTACAAGTAAGCTTAGAAGCATTAACATTTCATGACAATTCTCATTAGGACCCACTAGAAAAATAACTTTGTATGTTGGAGGTTGAATAATTTTACATTGTTGCTTTTGAATTTATGTTAGTGGGCATACTATAATCACCTCCCCGAATTTAGGGTCAAGATTTGAAGAGTATTTGTTTTATTAAATTCACTTTAGACATAATCTCAACCTCATTATTAAAAATGTTGAGCATGTATACTCAATAAAATTTGATATTTTAATTAACTATTTATAAACCATTCAACGCCACCAATATACCACAAAAGCCACTTGACTATTGAAAAATAGACATTTATTAGCTAAAATCAAACATGCACTCAAATGAGCATGACCTAAGTGAATACCTCACATCATGGCTGGTGACCATCCATGTGCTAAGGTGGTTTTCCTTTACATGTGTATGAAAAGAATAGCCTATATACAGAGGTTGTGGCCCCATGCTCCAACATAATGCGGCTGCATGATCCAATTAGATACATCAAGACAACTGTTATGAAATGTTTTGGAGTATAGAGAAGGCCCAAGGGATAAAGCTCACAAGTACTTTCAATAAGGCCATTAAAGAGATAGTTACACAATAATATAATAAAAATGAAGGTCTAATGTGTTTCAACAAGTCAAGTCTTATAGTAGGTGTTAAGACCAAGGTGGGAATATAAAATTGCCTTTCCTGTCATTCTGCCGTATAGTTGAATATTTGCTTCCCCATATTAAGATTTTCTTATATTATATTAAAGTACTTAAAAGATTACAGAATACTGTTTACACTGTCAAACAAACTACTGAAGAACAGTAAAAACATGGCGAATTGGCTGAATGCAAATTGTTCAATGGCCAAGGATCACATGATATGTTTGACTCATATTTTATGAGTATATAAATAAGAATCAGATATAGTTTTGACTGAAATTAGATTCTCAAGAAATTTAATAGAGTATTAGATGCTGCTTGATGTTACATTCTTAAAGGAATTTTTATATAGAGAGAATTCGATTTTGTGTTGCCTATTCCTTGAGGTGATTGATGATAACTACTTTGTTTTTTTTTCTCAATGTCAATTCAAAACTGATGACAGTGACTGATTTAGAAGTGTTAATTCAAATAATTAGTTGTAATAGTTTTTATTGAATAAAAGTTTCAATGTAATATTTCTTCTGTCGGCCATTTTATTCAGAGTTCACTTAGTATTTCAAGTGTATTAGTAATTGGGTCAGTTGAATCCTACATGTAGAGCACCAGGAGATAAGAAAAATCTGGAGGAATTTCATTATATTTATTTGGTATTACAATCGATAGATTGGCTATTTCATTAACTAACTTAATAATTAGATTATTAAATGTAAAATTTAATTTCCTAAACACCAACATTCCTTATGTAAGGTTAGATAGCTGGTTAGTTAGTCACGAGACTTCATTTTTTTTGACCAATCAATTCTAAGAGCTATTTACAAATCTCTGGCACCTACTTGCAATCTGATCAGATGAGAAACTGAACATTAAGTGGCACTTCTTACTACCCAACTTTCAAATGAAGTGTAATGCCCTACTATAGAAGTCTAGGGTTGCTTACATGTCCAACTCATAACTTGCAAGTTACCTTATTATAAGCTATTTATAGATAACTGTGTTCAATTTCTGCAAGATAAACCTCTAATCTATTCTTGAAGAGTATCACTTACTATCCATGTTTCAATTATTGTTCATTGGATTTCGCTAATTAAAAGCCCACTAAAAAATTATATAATGGGCTAATAACTGCCCATTTTTCGGAAAAAAAGCTAGTAGTTAGATTAATTTTGCACTTTACTAGTACCATTTGCACACAATTATTGAGGCATTTGGGCATAAGTATTGGATCAATTGTGCAAGGTTTATGGTTGTCAAAGTGAACAGGTACTGGGGCAATGTGTTATATGTTCTTAATGGGGCAATGGGTTATATGTTCTGAATGACACTTTGAAATGACCACTTTTTGACCCTAGCGCATAACAGATTCCACATCATTTGTCTTTACTACCTAGAAGCCAAAACAATGACTATAAGTAATTAAGTCGCACATGAAGACAACAAATATTTTTGTCAAAATATGATGTACAATTTAGAGTTGAGGGCATGTGAAGTTAGCTATAATGGTTATTGGTGCTATTCCCCTAAAAAAAAGTCATTTGAACATTTTGCCTTGACTTTGTCCTTTTTGCAACTGGTCTCCTATAGGGTTTTTGGATATAGGAGTTTTGGGTGAAACTTTTAAAAAAAGTTTATGGAGGATTTTATATTATTTGTGAGTATACATGAGTCTATGTTAATACTTCTTCAATTAAGAGTCAAGGAATGAAGGGAATCAAGGATTGAGGAATATCCATTCCATCAAAGTCATTTGGAACATGATTCCAGCTGTCTCCTTGACTGTGAGTTCAACCTAACAACACCCACCTTTATTTGTTCCAACTCTCTAGCTTGAAGTTTAGGTGTGATCGTTGGATATGAATTCTTTCCAAGTGCCAGTGCAGTGGACCAGCTATGAATGACTTATGTTCATCCCTTAAATCCCACCTCTAGAATTGAACAATATTAGATTCATCACCATGCAAATTGGGCTACAACCTCTTTGGTGGTGCAATTATATTGAAAATTTGTTTTATTTAGAATCATTGTGTTTCATAATGTTGCTACTAATTCATACACAAATGATTATCAAGTAATGTTAAACAAAATTAACATTCAATTATTTTATTCTTACCCTTTTTATTTGAAAGTAAAAAATATTGAGGGGTATTAATCTACAAAACTTGTTTGAGGCATGATTCCAACCTCATCTCTTATATCATACTAAGGGTGTCAACAATAGACGATCCATCACCTTACGAATTGTGCTAGAACCTAGTCATTTTGTTGAATTCTCTATTTTTCACACACAAACTATTATCAAGTATTCAAAAGCAAGATGATAAACAAGTTGGCATTCAATTATCTTATTCTTATCCTTTTTATTTGGATGTCAAAAGCATTGTAAATTTATTTTTTACCAATGCCTACAATTTCAATGATTCTATGAGGTTTTGAACCTTGGTGGCTACAACAATAATGCCACATTTAACCAACATACCATGCCGTGAATGACTATTTATATTAATTATATACAAATATAAAAATAAACTGCATCACAAAAATATATACATCGAAACATAATTCGTGTAAAATTAGAAGGAAACACCATAATAGAGAAAAAAATAGAAAATTAAACATAAACAAATATAGATTCAATTTAAAAAAAATTAAGATTTTTTTGCCTTGATTCAAAATATAAAGAAATAAAAAAGACTATACACATAAATAATATCAAACCAAAGAAATCAAAATATATATGAAATCAAATTTTAATAAACTAATCAATAATTGTTTCTGAAGATGAACAATAAAAGAAACCCCAAAAAACACAATCAAACCAAATTAGAAGCAATCAAGAATGCATGTTACAATCATCTTTCATACATCTTTTAAAAAAATAAAAATAAAAAATTCACAGTTTTATCTTCTAAAATCATTAGGTTTCCATAGTTCAAATTGATTTAATTTGATTGTGATTTTTTTCTATCAACGTTTCCAATCATACTCTAGAATTCATAATGAGCTAGAGAAGACAAATCATGGTATATTTCAACACATTGATAAAAAGAAATATTGACAAAGTCAAATCCAAAAGCTCTCAAATTCAACTCATCTTTATCATTTTAATCATATTTATAATATTATTTACATATAAATAATATTTTTTTTAGTTTAATATTTTTAAATTAAAAAAATCAAAATCAATTGTCATTCATAAAAAAAAAATTCTTAAAATACTTTTATCTTTGAACTTATTTTTTCATAATCAAAATTGTTCATGTATATAATTATAATTTAATATGCACATACAATTTTTTTATTTAAAAAAAAAGTATTAAAAAAAAAATCAAATAATAAGTCTTAGATATTATTCAATATAAAATATGTATAGCATTAAAAAATAAGTGGAATATCATTATATCTTAAAATTTAGATACATTAAAGCTATAAACAAACATTTTTAAAAATTATCAAATAATTAGGGGAAGGGTGCTAGTAGTCATTATAGCTATCTTCGTGCATTCTAAGCTTCTAAACATACATAAGATTTTGATGATTTTTTTTTTGTCTTCATATGCAACTTCACTACTTATAGTTATTGTTTTGTATTCTGGTGGTCAAGACAAATGCTCTGGGATTCATTATGCACAAAGGGTCAAAAAGTGGTCATTTAGAAGTGTCGTCATGTACCTACTTAAATATTCCCCAATAACCATGCACTACAACCACCTAAAAAGTATGCACAACTAACCCAATGCATATTCCTTGAGAATCAATACATTTTCCTCCAATAACTCTTTACAAATTTTGACTACTAAAGTACAAATGAGTAGTTATTAGAATATGCAAAATTTATTTACAAATGTTTAATCGTCATTTTTTAAATTTATTTGAAGACAATAATTGAAAAATTAGGAGAGCAAAAAGTAAACGATAATTAAAATATAAGTGAAAAGTAGACCCCTACCCCCAATAATTAAATCTTTAAACAATGAAAATTAGAAATCCAACCATCAAAATTGAAAACAAGGTGACAAGTATTAGTCACTCAAACCACTATATTTTGTTTTTTTAAAACATTGTATATTATTCTAAAGAATTTTGATATTAAACCCATCCACCCAGCACCCATGGATACATAATTCTCTAAGATTAAAAACTACAAATCTAATAAAAATGGATAAAAAATGGACAATGGGTAGCTTATTTCAACTACTGAAAAAATCTTGACGCCCATACGTATGATTTTCAAAATTAGAATTAGAATTAGATTTAAAATCGTTATTAAAAAGTTGTCACATTTATAAAATATAAATCATTAAATGTCACCTTTATAAACTAAAATGCCAAAACAGACACTGTCGGACCCGACACCATATAAAATGCAACCTTGTAAAAAATGAATTCGGGTTTTATTATTTGAATTCCACCTATTTGAGTGGAAGTGGAACAATTCCACTCGTATTCCGCAAACAAACAGAGCCTAAAATTAAAAACTACAAATCTAATAAAAATGGATAAAAAATAGACAATAGAATAACTTATTTCAACTACTGAAAAAATCTTAACCATAGGAAATTAATCTATTTCATGTTGTTGTTTTTTTTAAAATAAAAGACAGGAGCCCATAATTATTTATTATTATTAATTCTAACCTATTCCATGTATTGATGCCAACTCCATTAACCTATTAAAAGCTTTTATAAATTGTACTTGAAGGAAAGAGATGAAAGAGTCACTTGACATAATATATGTACTTGTACCCTCGTGATGAATAAATGGTATGTTTTTTCTAATATATATACACTTTGCGAAGTTAGGGACAAAACATGGCAATTATCCTACCAAGACAAGAACAAAAGAAAATAAATTTTAAATTTGATTCTAATCATTGATCTCAAATGGTTGCAGTTGCGGTTGCGTTTCAGTATTTATTATACAAAATAGAAAATTTAACGTGTATTTACTAATAAAGTACATCATGGGTAAGTCCGTTTCTCAATTTTGTCTTGGAATACATTACAAGACTGCTCTTTATAGAGTTGTATATGAAAGTTGGTGTTGTTCCCTATATTTAACATTGATGTAAGAAAATATAAGTATGATGTGACTAAAATAAAAACATTCTACATTGAGCCCCACAAAAAGATCATATGCATATTATAAAAATCACAGTTTGAATTGAATTTGGGGCCTTTTCAAACATATTAAAGGAGGTTTGGAATCCATGATGGGAACATGCATGTCCTTTAGTTGAAAAGGGTAGTCTAGAGACAAGGCAAGGGGCTCGAGGAAATAGAATGGGGAGTAAGAAGGAACCAACCTGATGGAAAGTACTATAAAGTACCTCGCTAATCAATCATGCATCTATCTCTACATGAAATGACTATATATGCTTGTACAAAGCCCAAGCTTCTCTCAAAATAATGTGTAAATGAATCTTTTCTTTAAATGGATTAGTGTTGTCATTTAGATTGAGGGGGTTTGAAGAATTGTCGAGCATTGTAATTATTCATCCAATGACAAAAATGGAATTTTCTTTGGGATGGGTATGTATTACTATCTTCATTGTTAAGAGGTGGGGGTTTGAATATTGCTTGGGTATTTGTGATTATATGTTTTTTTTTAAGAGTTTGAGATGAGTATATAGGGGAAGGGTATCAAAAGATGTTAAAATTAATTTTGTGTATCTTAAGTTTTTAAATGGTATATGGATTTTGACGATTTTTTAATGTCTTTGTATGCGACTTAATTATTTAAAGCTATTATTCAAACTTTTGGGCAGTCGAGAGGAATAATGTGAGATTTGTTATGTACACAAAAGTAAAAAAGTGGTCATTTAGAAGTGTCACCCAGTCACTACTTAAAGATGCCCCAATAACCGTACACTACAAACGCCTTAAAAAATGCACAACTAATTTAATATATATTTCTCTAAGAACCAATACATTTTTCTCTGATAACTCTTTTTACCAATGCTTATGGACAAATGCTCCAATAGTCGTGTGGTATAGGTACTAATAAACTTGCACAACTCCTCTAATTAACGTCTACAAATTTTAACTACTAGAGGTAGAAGTGAGTGACAATTGGTACATGTGAAAGATATTTTAATGGATTTATAATTATCATTTTTTCTTGTTTCTTTTAAAGTTTGTAATTAGGAGATTGTGATGCACCCAAGCAATCACTAGCAACTCACTTTGCAAGTTTTCAATACCCCAATAAGGTTATGCTTACTCCCATCTCACCTATACAACATATGACCCACCAAACAAGCTAAGTTGGTACAACTTTTGGAAAGGCTTCAAACAAAGACCAATTACTAATACAGATGATCCTTCAAGCTTGGAACACCACAGAAAGCTTTCACATACCTTGACACCAACCGTCTAACAAGTTTCAATGTTGATTTCTTCACAACTAGGCTTCAATCCTTGCAGCCATCCAATATGGGTTTTTGGAGCATGTATCTCTGTACGGATGAACTCGGGAATGTATGAAGGCATTTATGAGTACCCATTTGGCCATATTTTAATATATATTAGATTCAAGTATGGTTGTTTTGGAACACAAGGCTCAAATAATGACTGGTAAGTCTACCCTTAAGCCCTGTTAGGCCTCTTTTCCAAAGCACCTATGTGGATTACACACTTCAAGTTACCAATCTTCTTTCTTGAGTCTTAGGAAGGTTCAAAAGGTTTGAAAATATCAATTTCCAAGATTGGAATAATACCCAAATCACCTTTTCTCAAAACTCTACCTCTATCTAGTCAAATAAGCTAAGAAGCATATGAAATTCTTACTAGGGTTTCCTCAATCTTGGTCAAAACACCAATACCCTTCTCGGAAACCACCACAAACATTTATAATATCCCAATTCCCTCCTATTTACTGAATTTTAGAATATTCCAATGGTATCATGTGTTTCAAATCATTAATTTAGCATTCAAGCCCTCAAAACCAAGGGTTTCATACCATGTTGAAGTAAAAACACAATAAATTTCATGAAACTCCATAAAACTCCATGAGACCCATTGAAATAGAAATCTAATTGAATAATCTATCCAATCAGACCACTTTCAAATTATAAAAACTTTGTACAAATCTGTACAATCCGCTGCAACATGAATGTTACCCAAAAATCTAGAAATTGCAATCATTAAAATAATCATATTTTATAATACTTAATGAAAATCAATGAAACAAAATACAAATGAAAGAGGATTCAGAGCTTTGTAGTAAAAACATGTTGGAAAAATAGGGAAAATAATGAGTTTTATTAAATTCCTTCTTAATACACAATGGCCCATGTATCTCGACCTTACAAGCATATTTAACATGTCCTAATTAGTTCCAACTAAAAATATCTAACACTTGACCTTCTAATTAAAGATGACCCTTCCACTTCCATTTTTACACTTTCTGCAACTTGACAACTTTTACAAGTTTGACAACTGTGATGTGTAAATGTTGTACCTGCAAGAATTTTGCACACAATCACTCAATACACATTTATATTAGCATGTTAGCACAAAGATAGTCAAATTGATATCAACTAACATACTAAAAATGTTCTATTGCTTCATAGCTAGAAGGTTTACTTGAATTTTATAAAATGCTCTTAGATTAAGCATGAATTCATAGCAAATAGACAATCTAGGATGGAAGATTCATAGTCAAAATGCCTAAAATGCATCTAAAATTGTTCAATTATGCTCCATTAGTTTGCTAAAATGCATGAAATTAACAATTGAATTGAAGAACAATGAACTAGATTAAGCTAGGAATTGAAATTGACATAAGTTCTAGCTAGAAATGCATTATTCACCGAGCTTAGGGTCGCTTCATTATATAGATTTTCCTTGGAGGGAAAAGGCTCAAATTCAAATTCGAATTTGACGATTGAGATACATCCATGAGGGATGGTCAAGATTGAGTCCTAAGTGATCCATGTGATTGCTCCTTATTGGTTGGAGGTTTGACTTTTGTGCCAAGTTGGAGGAATATAAATGCGTGGATTAATTAATATATTTTAATTAATATCCTTAGCCATGTGCTTTTTGGTTTTGATTTGATTTAAATGACTAAGATTAATTAATGAATTAATGCCTCTTGGTGAGTGATCTTGGATTCTTGATTTTTGATGAATTATATAATTAAATCGATCTAGTTCAATTACATAATTATGATTAGCCTTGAATTTGATAACTTGGTTAGGACTTAGGGCATATGATTTTAGATTAGGGCCTCTGATTATATCATAACATTTTTAGGTGATTACATTTGCCCCTCTTTGAATTGATGTGTGATCAACACGTTAATTCAAAGAACGTCTGATATTGACTAGTGATTGAATAGTTTGATATGAATCTTGATGAAACTATTCCTGATTTGAAACTGATTCTGAACTTGATCGAACGAAAAGTGATTAAAGTTGCTAGAGATCTCAGGTTGTTTGAAGAACCAGATAGATTGCACTTGTTGACAGAACTAATGTGAAGACTAGAGAATCAATTTGATATGAAGCGATGAAATTGATGCCCCAACTTGTCTGAAGTTTGATGATAGATTGAGACCAGCATAACCAATTTGATGTGAAGCATTGAAATTCATTACTTGCCTGATTGTTGAGGATAATAACGCCTAACCAATTTTATGTGAAGCGATGAAACTAATATCTAACGAGATTTGATTCAGAAAGATTGACCGGACAACCAGTTTGATGTGATGAAACTGATTTCTGGCAAAGATTTGAGAAAATGATCAATTTGATGCGAAGCATTGAAACTGATCACTATTGAGAACTTGATTGAGATAACTAACTTGGTATGGGTCTTGATGAAGTCAATTATCTCCTGATGTTCCAATGAAGAGACCACCAATTTGATGTGGTGCGATGAAATTGATATCTCCACTAATGCTTGGAACTTGAATACTGACAAGATCGATTAATTTGATGTAAGGCAATGAAATCACTCGTTCCAAGATTAACTGATTTGTTGATTTAGGACTGTCAACTTAATATGATGTTTGATGAAGATCCCCCCAGCTGTTGGGAATTTGATTTACTTGATAACTTGATCGATTGTCGAGTCATGTTAGAATTGATAGTGCCCCAGTTATTGAACATATTTGATAACGTGATCACTTGATTGGGAATGATTGATTACGCCCCTTTGGAATAAAATAGACATGAAATTACTTGATTTGAAGGTGAAGATTTGAAATAAAAGTCTAGACGAGAATGATAAGCTTGGAATGGGGATTTTGATTCCAATAGAAATGACAGTGACAAGAACCATGAAGAAACTAATTCTCGTTTGGGCAAAATCAGGCTCTGTATGACGAAGATCAAGCCAGAAAGGTGTGTTGACAACTAAAAATTCAGCCCCAAATTTAAATAAAATTTTCAGGGAAGTGTTTATTATTGTTTCATTTTTATATTTATTTCCTTGTTAAACTATATGAGCAAAATTAATTATTTTATTTCAATGTGTTAAATGTATTTATAATTTTTGAAATAAAAATAATTATAGAGGAATAATAGGGATGTTGGGCAAAAGGGTGGCGATCAGGAGTTGAACACTCGACCTCTCGAGCCACCCCTTTTTTCCTACCTACCTACCCATCCCCCCTCTAACCAGTTAGTCTAAGTGTTTTCTTCAAGTTATATGTTAAAGAAAATCATATTATCTCATTTCTTTTATATGTTTGCTATTAAAAATTTTACATGAACATATTTCCTTTTCTTTAGCATTATCTTAGTTTACCCTAGATTATTAGTGTGAAATATTTTAATAGGGTAAAATTATTTTGAAATATATTATTTGGTTTAATTTATTTTAATACTATATCATTTTTGGCATATTTAAATAAAATATTTTCATATTACCTTATGTTCAAAATAACATTATGACTTTCTTGATTAATTATTTAAATATTTGAGAACATTATTAATATGAACCCTAAATTAAATTTTATCAATTATCTAATTTTGGGATTTAATGTGCAAGAACTTTATGATATAAATAGGATATGATAAACCAAATAATATAAAGAATATGACAAATGTGATGTGGGAAAAGATTTTTTAAGCCATACATATGATTGATTTGTATAATTTTTAGGGTTAGTTGTAGGATTAGGTTTTTGTGAAAAGGTATGACCTTTCACAGGAAACCTTTGAAACATATATAAATATTAAGTCAAATAAACCTGAAACATTTAGAATAAGATTTTTGGAGGAAAAATTCTAGACATAAAGGAAATACTATTGCAGATATGAATCACTATGCACTAATTTTTAAATATTAGATGAGATAAGTGTTACTCTGGTGTTTATGATTATATTGTTATGTATTCTTAGTTAGTCTTTCAAATACTCTGTGTATTGGAGTGCTTCACTGTGTTACATTCCCTGATTTTATAATTTAAATGTAATATATGTGATTCAAATATCAATTGTGAGATCTGAGTGTCTTTTATTGTTCTTGTCGGTCTCTTAATTTGAGTTAAATTCGATAGGATTGATTATATTTATTAATTTGAATTGTAATTCAAGTGGAAGCCTGTGAGGTGATGATCTTGTTTTATTGAAGGCAAGTTTTTAAAATCGTCTTTGATTGTACGTAGGACTGGATTTTTCTGACTCTATAACCCATACTTTCAGTAGGCACTAGTCTTATTATTTGAACATGGTCTTTTGATTCATATTCTATAGTTATTTGATAATTTTAATCAATTTTCAGAGCATTTATTAAATTAGGGTTTTTCAAGGGATAATTCAATTAGGTTTAAATTTTGCATTTTGAAAAGCATTAAGATATTATATTGTTGCCTCCAAGGATCTTTCACCACCTTAGAAGAGATTTGATTATCTATGCATACAGTTAGTCATTATAAAGGATTGATCAGTTTAAAGTGGAATCAGGCATACCAGCCTTGGCCTAACTAAGCCAAAATTGTAGAGGTACTAGTGTGTACCTGTTAGTTGACCAAAATTGATCCTTCATTTTTGGGCACCAACAAATTGGTGACTCTGCTGGGGAGTTGTTTTACAGAAATTTCAGAATTTTTGGTTGACATTTTGAAAGCTTTCATATTGAGGTTTGAAGAAAGAAAGAAGTGATAATTTTCCTCAAGACATTTGAGGTGGTGACTCTGTACAAGATTTTTAGGACATATTTTTCCTTCTGACAGGAAGGTGGGGACTCTATTTATTGAAATGTTTTGGTTAATGACTCCACTGAGGGAGAACATCCAGAAAGGAGATGAAACTTTATTTCATTGTTAGTGATAAAAAATTTGTTACATGATGTTTGAAAAGTTCTTCAGAAACATTTTGATTCCAATAAGCTTCAAGCCTTTAGATCTAAGAGGGTTTCAATTAGAGGTGATGAGGTATTTTCAAAGCTTTCAAAGGAAGTGTCTTATTTTTACAGAGATTATGGTGAATCAACTATTGATCATTTGGATTCTTTTTATATGCTCCTTTACAAGTATGATATTGATACAGAGAGTGATTTCATGAGACTATTTGCTAGCTCCTTGAAAGAATATGCACGAAATGATTATGAATCACTACCTGAAAAGAGTATTTCATCTTGGGAAGAATTTGAACAATGGTTCTTATATGAGTTTAATAATACAAGTGAAGAAAAAAATCAGAATTACACTATGGAAACAAAATCTTACATGTCTCCCTTAGATGCATTTTTCAATGTAGAAAGACAAGAGGGTGAGTCTGTAGCCCATTTGTTCATAAGGATGATGGGTTTCTATTTGGAGATACCATCAGATATCATGCCTTCAAGTAGGGAATTTCAAAGAAAACTTTATGATTTGGGAGTTTCTATAGATGACCTTGATTTGAGGCTCTTTTTTCAGAAAGTAAAAGAATATAATGAATGCAACGTGAAACATACAAGAGATGAGTCTCCAGATTCTAATGAAGAGGAAAGTGTGAATTGGATGGAAGAATATTCCCTCCAAGATGATATTTGTGTGGAATTGGATATAAAATGTCATGATCAAGAAGAAAGTCTTCTTCGTGTAGAAGAGATTTCAGATTTATTAGATCTTGAATATCAGAAATATGTAAAGAAAAATGATCCAGAGTTTTTCCTAATTCACTGTGATAAGAGGGTTGATAAATCAATATGTTTTGATAAAATAAAAAAATCTCATGAGAGTGAAACATTTAATTGTAAGAAAGGAAATGTTTTGGTTAATAGTTTTGAAAATATACCAAATTTCTTGAAAAATGATGAAGAAATGTTTTTAGAATGTGGATAATTGTTTAATCCGCTGAGAGGGGGTCAAGAAAAATATTGTAAGTTATATGAGTAGGAGGATATTCTACAAGATCAGTTTGATATTTGTCCAACGGATCAAGATTTTTAGGAAAATGTATGCGACCAAGGTATGCATGAATTATCTGTGTTTATAAATCCTTTGTTTGAAAAGGAAGGAGATGTAGTTATAAATAATTTTCCAGAAGTACTATATAGTGAAGATATTGCAGAAAATGAAATAACATGTGAAGAAGCAAATGGATTATTATTGCAAAATATTCTTGAAGGTGATACATGTCCAAAAGCACTATATGAAAGAACAGGAGAAGGTAATGCATTTAAGGATGACTTAAATTTTTTAGATCAAATACATAAGGAGAGTAAAAAAATAATATATGATGATATGGTTGAGAAGAAAAGATTAAAATTTTAGAAAAATCTCACTAGAAATAAATTTCATTTTAATATGTTTTGGGAACATAGTGCAAATGACAAAAAATTAGTGGAGCATGTGGTTCTTCAAGGCGTAATTATTTTGAAGGGGAAGTTTTGGGATTTGCATAAGAATATTGCATATTCAGAAAGGAGGTTATACAGTGAAAAAGATATCCAGATTTATGACATTCAAAATTTCTATGAAAATTACATTTGGATGAAATTTGAATACAACGGAAATATATGAATAATGGAAAAGAAACATATGGTGCCTCCAGAAGATACATGTTGTTACATGACCAAAATCAGATTTATGACAAAGGTAAAAGTTTCAAGTATTGGGGCAGGTAAGTATGTTTTTTACCATGTTTTTTTCTCTATATTTATGTTATGTTCTATATGTTTTTTCTTTTTATTTGATATCATATTAATAGATTGTAGTCCCTCGATTTATATTGATTGGATTTATTTATCATTTCACTATATGTAGCCACTAAATTTCCTGACTAATTGTTTGGATAAAAAATATATAATAATAAATAAATCCTTACTTTAATCCTGTGAATAGTTACTATAGGTATTTGAATATGAAGGATAGAAGGATTCCTTATGTACAAAAATATTACATCATTCAAAACATTCAAGTAAGATAGAATCAAGATCATCAGCATTACAGTTTCGTGCTGTGGTCATTGCAGATTAAAATGAAAGTTAATATGCAAAGATCTCTCATGATAAAGAATTACATAGAAAATATATTTCATGATATTGAGAATTGAATCTCAGCAGCCAATAGGTTACCATTAGCTTATATGAGGAGAAAGTTCGATTGCCATTGAATTGGGAATATAAAATATTTATGAATGTGGTTGTTAAAATATTCCTCAGTATATAATGACTATCACTAAAGTAGTGAAATGAAAATGGAGTGAATATTTAATGATTGAGTGCCATAATTAATAATATTGCTTGCTGCTGAGGCTATCTACCTTTGAGATTCAATATCAATAATTGGAGGTTTGAGTTTGATGTGACCGTGTTGATCAATTTTAGATTGAAGGATATATGGAGCCAACAAAAAGATCTATATTGAAGGAGTTGTCCACACGGCTTGTCGTTTGACTAGTGATCAGGAACAAGTGCTGGAGGCGGCTGTAAATGGCGTGATAAATGTGTTAAAGGCCTGCAAAGAAGTGGGTCATGTTTTTCTTATTACATCATAGATTTGAAGTCATTTTTGACTCTAAATCATTGTTTTTACATCTAGAAAGGTTCCCATACCCTTCTCTATATATGAAAAATGAATTTTTGATATTTTTACATGTTTTTGAGATGCCCGCAGCCTCAAAAATGCCCAAATTTTTTTAAAAATGGCTCAGATTTATTAATTACATGCTGAACTGGGAGGAAATCAAATCAACAATATAGAATCATAATCTAGGCATTATTTCAGCCAACAAAAGAAAACTCTATTCAAAAGAGAATATTGGATGAATGAGCAAACTAGTGATAATATTTAGTGCTACATTTTCACAATGCAAAAGCGCTGGAGGCATATGAGTCCCTTTTGGTAAAGTGGCATTACCATTTCGGTTAATAACTATGTTTATGTCACTACTAAAGAAAAAGTTCATCATATAGCATATTTGTAAGGTATGTATGAAGACAAAAAGGCTAAGAAGAAAGTCAGGGTCCACTAGTTATTTACATCTTGCACACCCAAGTTGATTGTTGCACACCCAATCAACGCTCCTCCCAAGATGATCAGCAGTGCAGGAAAGGCAGGTCTTCAGATATATATTATGTTGTGCTCATGAGACAAAAGAGCATGCATATAAGTTAAAATTTAAAACGCCATTTGATTACAAATCCAAGAGAATTAATGAGTTTGAGCAATAGCTATACGAATGAGCGATAAGTGGGACCCAAAGGTATTGTGCGTTTAAACTTTGGAATAAACACGGTGGAAAATGGAATGATCATTGGCTAAGTTGGCACTATGTTATTGGAAGAAGTACTGCACTTTTTTAATGGTTTTCTTCAAGAATGAAAGATGTAATAATATGTGTTGAAAAAGGTAATACGGGTAAGTATATATTGAGGTAATAAGATTTTCCTTAATTATTTTGATATTTAAAATATTATTGTTTTTCTTATGATTTTATTATTTACATTTTTTTAATAGGAAAGCATGTTATTATGAAACATCTTTTTAGTATTTGAAATAATTTGCCTTCAAGTGGTCTTCTTCTCCCAGAGATAGCTGGATTCTCACTGTGTCTAGGTATGGACACATGTCCCCAATTGGAGCCACCGTTGACACCTAAAAATTCATCCCCAAATTTACATAAAATTTTTAGGGAAGTGTTTATTATTGTTTCATTTTTATATTTATTTCCTTGTTAAACTATATGAGAAAAATTAATTATTTTATTTCAATGTGTTAAATGCACTTAAAATTTTTGAAATAAAAATAATTATAGAGGAATAATAGGGATGTTGGGCAAAAGGGTGGCGATCAGGATTTGAACACTCGACCTCTCAAGCCACCCCTTTTTTCCTACCTACCTACCCATCCCCACTCTAACCAGTTACTCTAAGTGTTTTCTTCGAGTTATATGTTAAAGAAAATCATATTATCTCATTTCTTTTATATGTTTGCTGTTAAAAATTTTACATGAACATATTTCCTTTTCTTTAGCATTATCTTAGTTTACCCTAGATTATTAGTGTGAAATATTTTAATAGGGTAAAATTATTTTGAAATATATTATTTGGTTTAATTTATTTTAAAACTATATCATTTTTGGCATATTTAAATAAAATATTTTTATATTACCTTATGTTCAAAATAACATTATGGCTCTCTTGATCAATTATTTTGATATGTTATTAATTTTGAGATTTGAGAACATTATTAATATGAACCCTAAATTAAATCTTATTGATTATCTAATTTTGGGATTTAATGTGTAGGAACTTTATGATATAAACAAGATATGATAAACCAAATAATACAAAGAATATGACAAATGTGATGCAGGAAATTTTTTTTTAAGCCATACATATGATTGATTTGTATAATTTTTAGGGTTAGTTGTAGGATTAGGTTTTTGTGAAAAGGTATGACCTTTCACAGGAAACCTTTGAAACACATATAAATATTAAGTCAAATAAACCTAAAATATTTAGAATAAGATTTTTGGAGGAAAAATTCCAGACAGAAAGGAAATGCTACTACAGATATGAATCACTATGCACTAATTTTGAAATATCAGATGAGATAAGTGTTACTCTACTGTTTATGATTATATTGTTATGTATTTTTAGTTAGTCTTTCAAATACTCTGTGTATTGGAGTGCTTCATTGTGTTATATTCCCTGATTTTATAATTCAAATGTAATATATGTCATTCAAATATCAATTGTAAGATCTGAGTATCTTCTGTTGTTCTTGTCGGTCTCTTAATTTGAGTTAAATTCGATAGGATTTATCATATTTATTAATTTGAATTGTAATTCAAGTGGAAGCATGTGAGGTGATGATCTTGTTTTATTGAAGGCAAGTTTTTAAAATCGTCTTTGATTATATGTAGGACTGGAGTTTTCTGACTCTATAACCCATACTTTTAGTAGGCACTGGTCTTATTATTTGAACATGGTCTTTTGATTCGTATTCTATAGTTATTTGATAATTTTAATCAATTTTTAGATCATTTATTAAATTAGGGTTTTTCAAGGGATAATTCAATTAGGTTTAAATTTTGCATTTTGAAAAGCATTAAGATATTGTATTGTTGCCTTCAAGGATCTTTTACCACCTTGGAGGAGATTTGATTATTTGTGTATGTAGTTAGTCATTATAAAGGATTGATCAGTTTAAAGTGGAATCAGGCATACCAGCCTTGGCCTAACTAATCCAAAATTGTAGAGGTACTAGTGTGTACCTATTAGTTGGCCAAAATCGATCCTTCATTTTTGGGAACCAACAAGGTGCAAGTGAGGAGCAATAGATTGGGTAAATTTTTTGAAATTAATTAGCGCAAAATGTGATTAAATAAGTTAAAAATCCAATTTTACTATTCATTTTCACTATTCACAACAAGGGAATTTGAGAGCTTAGAGTGAGAAGATGCCGATCTCAGTAGAGACACACCGTTTTGAGCTTGTTAGGCGACATCAGAGACCTACCCGCTACCCTGTTGTGGTATGTAGTCGACAACCTCTTGTTAATTTCCTCATTAATGCTTATTAATGTGTTTAAAATTTGAATTTATAGTTGTTTAGGACCAAATGTAATTTAGGGTTTGTAGAGAGTCATTTATGGTCTAAATAGTCATTTCTGGTAAACAATTCATGATTTTTGGTGCTATGTGAAACATCGTTTCCCGTTTGTGAAGAATCATTTTTCGTCATCCAAGAATCATTTCTAGTGAAACATCATTTGCAGTGTTTGAAAGATAGTTTTCGGACAATGAAACATTGTATCCAGTGTAAAATGTCATTTCCAGGGAATAAAGCATTGTTTCCCTGGAAAAATGTTGTTTGCGGTTAAAATGGCATCTACGGTCCCTAAAATATTATTTTCAGGATATTAAGCTTTAAATAGATCTTTTTGCCTTAGAAATTTCTAATTTGCGATTGCGATTGTCATGACTGTGCTGAAGTGTTTATTATTCTTATCTCCTAAGTTTTACCTATTTTTGTCCTTCTGTTTGCTCCATATGTATGATTTGTACCTATTTTTGTGCTTGTAGATTGATAGAGGTACCCTATTGATGCAAGATCCATATCCTCATGTCTTTTCTATGATTGATACCATGTCTGTGGTGGATAGGAGATATATTAGACACTGTGTTCTGGGTCATTTACTTGATATGCCCGAGTCTCAGATCAACAGGGGATTGTTGATTGCTTTAATCGAGAGATGGCCTTTAGAGCATAATACATTCCATTTGCCTACCGGAGAGGTCACTCTTACCCCTAAGGATGTGTAGAGAATTCTGCACATTCCTGTGACAAGAGAGCTTCCATATTACGATTCTACTAGACATCCCTACATAGACGCATCAATGCAAGTTTTCCAAGATCCATTGATCATTGATAGGCACCGTACTTGGGAGAGGATGGAGATAAACCCTCATCCAAACCATAATTAAGATCAATCAATCCAACTTCATACCTTCATTTAGGTTCTATCTCAATCTTTAGGTTGAAGACTTATCAAAGTGTCACCAAGATCCTCATCATTAGCTAAGACTCTAGTTAAATTTTCTTGAGAACATTGTTCATCTTAAGTAGCTAGTTTAATTAGTTATATCTTATTTTGCTTGAGAACTTAGCCTATCTCAAGTAGGACAAAGATATCATCCTAATCCAAATTCTTGTTCTTCCACAGGATATCCTTTCACTAAGTTTTTCCAAAACCTTCATCAAATCAATCTTTAATCATATCTTGATCACATCAAAAATCAATCTAATCAAATCCAACTTCGATCATCCTTAAGGTCCTATCCTTGCGTCAAAATCCAAGCGTTGCTCCTAATCTTAAGACCACCTTCATTCATCATCAAAACCTTCATTTAAGCCAAACATACATCCTACATATTCCTAGACTTCGTCCTTCATTCATTCATATTTGCAAAGGTCACCATTGTATGGTTGTGGTAACTCGATCAAAGCTAAAAATACAAGGCACACTCAATCAAACACCCGTGATGATGAGGAGAATCCTTTTGCACATATGTTCTTCCAAAGTGGTGAGGCACAAGTCATAGATATTACTAATGACCCCAAAGAACATGAAATTATGGATCAACTTGATAGACCTTCTCAAGTGGATGACTTTCTTAAAGATCCATACCACTTAGAGATGGTTGAGAAGGCTATCGGCCAAAAAAAAGTCAAAAATTTCATGAACCTTGTTAAGGGTAGCGTCACAGTACCTACAGATTTTGATGAAGCCTTTCTTTATAGTGATATCACAAAGGCTATTATCTATATTGATTCTTCAGCCCAAGCAAATGCCAGATCATCCCAAGATAGGGGAAATTCTACCTCTGGTTGTCCTTCTACATCCGCAGTAACACAAGCAGCTGCATAGGCTTTTCAAGTGACAATAGAAGCCCTTCAACAAATTATTAGTGTTATACCTGTTGAAATCACTTTATAAAGGCCTCGCCAATAGGGTGAGAGTTATCACCGGGTACCAGAGTACCGACCAACTTCTCTTGAAGAGGTTTACTAGAGAGCGAGCTCTCCTTGCCTCCAAGCACCTGGTAGTCAAGTTATGGCGGTGCAGGAATGGTTCAATTGGGCAGGTGATTATTTTATGATAATGGGCCTGCTGGTTTTAAACTCATCAAACTTTGGAGACTTAGAATAGGTGAGGTTTCCTACAAGTAATAGTTATCTTTGACAAAGAAAATGCAAAAGATATACCAAAGTTAGAGTGAAAATCTATCTATAGTCATATTATAAATCTCCAAACATCAACAGTGCTCCAGACAAAGAACCAACAACAATACTAAATGTACATATGATTATCAACCAAACATACATTAGTAGCAATGCGAAGCCTTTCATCTAACTACCAAAAAAATAGAGAAAAGGACATAAGGAGGCATACGACATGAAAGATATCCGTTAAATCATGAAATTAGAGATGAGATCAAGTGCGGCACCAAGAGTAGTATTTTATTCCTTCATTATCTTTGAAAACCAACATCACTAGTTGGTATATCCATGGCTCCAAGGGAGCATTAATTTATTGAGATCAAGCAACTAAACTAAGAACAAGAGAGCACCAATTGCCATGGATAACAAAATCATCAATTTTTTTGACCCTTGGAATGGCGTCAGAATTATTACCTATAGACAAGGTCTACTATTTACATCAGGATCTGTAGCCTATACAAACTACATATTTACATTAAATACAATATTTACAGTCGGTACTACCTGCGCTATCAGAATCACTCTTATTATATTATTATGATCGGACAGGACAAAAAAGAGAGGAAAAAAGGAAGAAGGATTTGGGGGATCAATCACCGAGGGGACACCATTGTACATGTGGATGTGACTATGCATTTTGGATGTCTTGAACCATGTGCTCCATAAATACAGTGGAAAATCCTTGTATTTGGGTAGCCCCCCTATACATCATATATTAATTGCTAGATCGGCGCTTCAGGAGTTGGGAAGATGTCTACAGTTTCCTACATTTCTCCTCTCACTTCTAGGCTGCAATGTACTTGTTCAATCTATAGCAGGATACTGACAATGATCTGGGATGATGGTTGGTTTCCTCTGAAAGATTCATCGACGTAGACCACCATAAAGAATACAAATAATGAAATTTGGAAATCTGGACACCAGGAGCTTACACTCAAAGAATAACAAGGGCTCACAGGAGTAGCAATTCTGGAACCTAAAGAATTTATTGTTCTTGAAACTTCTTGAAGGCATCCAATATTTTAGTTATGCCCTCCTCGTCCACCTCCTTCAGACAATTCATGCGACTAGTAGCCTCATCTAGGTAGTCCTTTGCAACCTTGACTTTGGTCTTCATTTTGGAGGTGACCCTAGTAGAATCATGAGCCTTAAATATCAGCTGGGAAAGCTTTCCCAAAATTGAACTATCAAATTCTCTTGGCGACCAGAATTGTGCATTAGCCAGCTCATCAAATTTAACTAGAAAAGAATCAACGGGAGTATATGCTTTAGGGAAGAATGGATTTTCTGATGTAACCTACCTTAAAAATGCCACATAATAGTCCCTTACATTTTAGACCACAATAATATGACTGTCTAAAACCTTTACTAGTTGCTTGCTTGTCCTGATTTTGATACTGGGTCTTCGAGAACTCATCAAGTTGGTTCTCAAAAATTCCTATTTTGGCCAAATTTTCTTCCCCTAGGCCCAAAATTTCCTCGAGATCATCCTTCCAACCTTCATATTTGTCATAATTTTCCTATCACATCAGAAGGATCCTGTTTAGTTGGTCAACAATGTCGTCGGCCTTGTATAAGTCTAGGAGTGAGTCTGATAAAAATCTCCTCACCACCTACAGTTGATCGGCCACCCACTCATCTACCGCTAGTGCTTTCTTCTTAATGGTCTGAAGTTCATCTATAATACCTTGTGTGAGTGACATTCTGGAGGTGGAGGGTTTCAGATTCACAGAAGAGAGGGGGGACTGTTAGCTCTATTATGAGTCTTCAAATGTTTGACTCTGAGGATTGGAGCTCTTTTCTCTTCTGATACTCTTTTTTGTATCACTCCTGAATGATTCGACTTACATCATCAAGGAGGTCCAGTTCTCCTCTCCAGTCTCATCAGCCCAAGGGAATCTCCATTATGGTATATTCTTATACTGCTACTTTAGATTCTTCCCTATTCCTTGGTGGGACTGCCACTGTTTCCACTATGTCTCCATATGGACCCTTCTAGATTCTATAGAGGGTACGAGCCTTCTTCGACTTCTTTTCCACTTGGCCTTCAAAAAAATTTTGGCTAGCAACAAAGGAGTTGATATCTCTATCCTATTCTGAGATTCCACCAACCACTATGGAGGGCCTCCTGCCTTTCTCATCACCATTTTCAAATTTAGGGAGGTTTCTTCGGGCCTTTTCTCTGGTTCCTCCATTACTATTTCTTAGACATTGTTGCCAAGATTATTATCTATTTGTTCTTCCCCTACCTTTTAATTATTCTTTAGGACATCTTCAGCATGTGGGGAGACTAGTGGAGGCTAGGAGACCTATTCATCATAGAACTATTGGAATTATTGGAATGATGTACTGAGAGGGGAGGGGTGAATCAGTACCTCTAAAACTTTTTATGTGGTTGGGCCATTAACCTTTGAGTCATCAGATTTGTATTATTCCTATCTATCTGTTCATCTTTCTATATGTATGT
>MU227968.1:4732895-4774075 GCA_018584345.1 Thuja plicata | reverse complement strand
GGATGTGCAAATGGAGAAAGGTTGATGTTTTTGTGTTCAAACATGTTGTGTTTTACCTCATAAAATGCCTCTATATAAAGATATTATTGAATGGATGTTGAAAGGATCATAAAGGATCCTATTTATTATTATTTTTTGTAGGATTCTCTGCATCAATCAGTTAACTGAGTGGAACTGGATTATTTCCCATTTGATAATCAGTTAACTTGATTTGATGATGTCATATGCATTTTTAATAATTTAAATGATTTTGAATGCATTTTTGTTTTTATTAATTAATTTAATTCCATTTTTTGATTTAATTGACAATTTAGCAATTTTATTTAATTAATATTTAGAATATTTATTAAATCATTAGTATAAAGTTTATTTGCCAATGTATTATGATTTCAGGAATTAATTAATTAATCAAGTATAATGATTGATTAGGACCTAGGGTTAGGTCAGATTAGTTTGAATTTGATAGATTGAGGAATTGCCTATTTGATTTAGGAATTAGGGTTTATCAAGATTATGGTTTCTTGATTAATTGTTGTGATTGGGGGTCTAGGGTTTAGGTGACCATTTTATGTGATTATATTTGCCCCTCTTTGAATTGATGTGCGATTAGCACATTGATTCAAAGACTTGTTATTGATGAGATCAAGAATAGTTTGATTTGAAGTGATGAAACCATTCTTTAGAAGAAGATCAAATTCAAGCTTGATTGTAAGAAGATCGATCAAAAGATATAAAATAGAATGCTTAGTTTGATTTGAAGTGATGAAACTGAATATCTGTCAGGATTTCTTAAACCTTTTGATTGGTTTGAATGAATAACTTGTTTTATTTGAAGTGATTAAACTAATTACCATTCAGAGATTTTATTAGCAAGAAAATTGAATTGATTTGAGTGATGAAGCCAATTTGATCAATGTATCTGGTTTCAATAATGAATAGCCCGTATAAGACCAATCTTGTCTGGTTTTGAGTATATTGATCACTGTATAAGACCATTGATTAGGTTGCCTTTGATTTAAGATGATCTCAACTTGATTTGATTTGATGAAGCTGAGATGCCCCAAGCGATGGGGTTTTGATTGAGGATGTGATCACTGGAATGTTGATGTCCTGATCCTGCCCCCTCGGGAGCAAAATAAAAATATGGCTACGTGCCCCAGTGATGAGAAGCAATTCGATTGATAACATGATGCAAGAAGAAGCTGATATGATTAGAAATAGGTCCCAAGCGGTTAGGACAGATGATGTACTTGATGGGAGGTCATGTTTGACTGAGATTGACCAAAAGTATGATAGGAAGATTGATTAGAAGAAAAGTGTGAGAGATTTCTATTGGTTGTGAAAGTGGTTAGCTGCAGTTGACTAAAAAAGTCAAATGTCAGATTTTGATTTCAATCCTAAAAATGGAATCAGGACAGTCAAATTAGCGAGGGGTGTCATGTTCATACACAACTGACCACTTGGTGATGAGAAGATTGATCGATTGGAGTCTTAGATCCTTCACATTGGAGAGAGATGTCAATATTATGCAGATTTCAACACCAAGCAGATGTAGATGCAGATGCAAGATTAACATGAATGCAACCTAAGGTGTAGTCACTAAACCTTTAGCAGTGAAATTTTTCATCATTGAGCATTTTTGGAACATTGGAGTCAATACAATCCTTATTGGTGCCATTGCGACCATAAGAATATGAATATGACTTTCATCGGATAAGATATGAGAAACTAACATAAGAATTAGGGCACAAAAGCCAAGATGACCTAAACATTATTTCTAGTTGATGTTGCAAGAGTACACCAGTATTGAGGCATTCAAAGCCGAGATAACCATGAGTGTGATCTTGTGTAAACAAGCAGAGAAATAACAATCAAGGAGATAGTTCCGACCTCTCCTTGGTGTAAAAATAAATAGGATCGAGGGATGTGAGTTTTTTCACCTTAATGTAGGAGCTCTTATCACATACACCCAGTTTATTTGACATTGTTGGATCATCGGGACCACATCAACAAGCAGTAGACAAAGAAAAGATTAATGAAAATCAATGAGAACATGCATCATACAAATAAAGGTTTAGCATACTTCAGCCAGTTTCAAAGTTTTTGGATGTTTATATGTATGAGGTGTTGAGAAAAACTATCGTGCTTGCAATGTGTTTGATTGCTATCAATATGTTGTTTACGTTTGCGGTATCCAATGTGTGTTGAGAAACATAGATGTGACCAAAGAAAGTGTTAAGAACCAATTTTGATTAGGGTGTTGAGAAACACTTGTTTGCGTCAGTAGTGAGTTGTCCTTCAGAAATGAGAAGATTACTGACTCTGGTGTAATCCAAAGATGTGATCAAAGTTCAGGACCCATGCCCCTAGTAGCGAATGATGATGACTGACTTAACTCATACTGCCAAGACAAAGTTGATTTGATTGCCCCTAGGTTATGACTCTGGATCGGTTTCAAGCCAGGAGGGTTCTCAGAAGAACCAAAGTGTCATGAAAGTGACTGAAATCTATGTACAAACTGAAGCAAAGGATTGCCAAGACTGAGCATTGATAGATGGAGTGCTGATTATAAGAGGTGCCTATTTACCAGGTTTTCCCTTGCTTGGTAGAGATTCTATTTTTTCTACCATGGCATCTGTTTACCAGGTTTTCACCAAGACACTTTTTCTTCTTTTCAATTTTTTTGTATTTTTCCATTTTTGATTTTTTTTCTCTTTTTCTCTTTTTTTTGATTGATGCATCAAGGCGCCTATTTCTAGTTTTTCACCAAGATGATCATTTTTTTAGGAATTTTTATGATTTTGTTTTCAGGATCATAAGTATATACATGGTGCTGATCACCGAGAATGCCTTAGGCATAGAACTTCTTTAGATGAAGAGTGTTGATGGGATCCCTAAGTGGTTCTCCTTTAGGTGTGGAGAGTCGATAGGCTCTGGAGCTGAATACTGCAGTAATGATGTAAGGACCCAGCCAGTTGGGTTCAAACTTCCCCTTCTACTCTCCATGTGACTGATTATGGGGATTTTCTCTCAATACAAGGTCTCCCACATGAATTTATTTAGGTCTAACTTTCTTGTTGTATCCTCTTGACATTATTTTATGATAAGCTATGAGGTGATCAAATGGCACTTTCCGACATTCATCCAACAGCTCTAGTTCTTGGAGTCTCAAAACTCTGTATTCTTCATCTGGGATAAGTCTACACAAAGAAACCCTAAGAGAGGGGATTTCTACCTCTAGGGGTAAGAATGCTTCTACCCCATATACTAGTGCAAATGGGGTTGCCCCTGTAGGTTTTCTGATGCTTGTTTTGTAAGCCCATAATGCATGATTGATCTGTAGGTGCCAATCCCTTCCAGAATTGTTAACCGTACGATGCAAAATTTTTAGAAATTTTTTATGAGGCCTCAACCTATCCATTACCTTGTAGGTAATAGATGGAAGAATAGTGTTGTGTGATTTTGAACTTTGCACACAACTCATCCATGTTGTTGTTCTTAAATTTTCCTTGATTGTCAGTGATGATGGAGGAAGGTATGCCATAGCGACAAATGATGTAGTTCAGAATGAACAATGAGACTTGTTGTCCAGTCACTTTAATGAGTGGGACTGCCTCAACCCACTTGGTGAAATACTCAATAGCTGTAATAATGAACTTGTGTTCATTAGAAGATGAGGGGTGAATCTACCTGATGAGATCAAATGCCCATTGTTGAAAGGGCCAATGTGTGACAAAGGGGATGAGATCCTTTGCTAGAGTGTGGATAAGATTGACATGCAGCTGGCATTTCTTACAAGCTTTTGCAAACCTGATAGCTTCTTTCTCCATATCTGACCAATAATATCCTGCTCCAAGTAGTTTTCAGGCTAGGGTCAGACCATTAGAATGAGAACCACAAATTCCTTCATGGACTTCAGACAATGCGTGTTTGGACTCTTCTTTTTTTAGAGACCTAAGCAAAGTACCATCAAATCCTCACCTATACAAATCATTGGCCACAAGAACATACCATGAGGCATTGTGGATGAGGTGTCATTTTTCATTTCTGGTTAGTCCACTAGGAATGACCTAATGATGCAGGTAAGAGTAGACATGGTGATAACAAGAGGATTCACGTTCAATGACTGAACAAACCATTTGGGATTTAGGGGAGTTATAGGAAGGAAAATGAATTTCTTCCACTAGGAACTCATAGTGGAAATCTTCCTCTTGTTGTTGTGAGGATGCTAATGTAGCCATGACATCAGCTGCTCTGTTCTATGTCCTTGGCACTTGTTGAAATGTGATGAAAGTGAAATATTTCTTAAAGTCATAAACCATTCATTTATAAGGCATGAGTTTGTCATCCTTAGTCTGGTATACATCATTGATTTGGTTGATTACAAGTTGAGAGACACCATGGACATGTAACTCAGAAACATTCCATTCAAGAGCCAGTTTGATTCCATTTACCAGTGCTTTGTATTCTACTATGTTGTTTGTACAAGGAAACAAGAGTTTGTATGCCTTTGGTATGGAATAGTTTTGAGGAGTTATAAACAAAATCTCGACACCTGAACCTTGTTGCATGAAGGATCGATCAAAGAAAATTTTCTAGGATTTGTGAGTGATGTGCAAAATAGATCCATCTTAGAACTCAATATTGATTGGTTCGTTATCCTGCAGTGGAGCATCAACCAATTGATCTGCAATTTATTTCCCTTTGATTGCTTTACGCTCAATATAATCTATGTCAAATTCACTAAGAAGCATAACCCATTTAGCCAATCTGCCAATGAAGGTAGATTTACTTAGGAGATACTTCAAAGGGTTAATTTTAGCCACCAGTTTGACTGAGTGAGCCAACATGTAGTGTCGTAGTTTCTAAGATGCAAAGACTACTGCCAGGTATTCTTTCTCGATCATAGAGTAGTTCATATCATAGGATACCAATGTCCTACTAATATAGTAGATAGCACATTATTTCTTGTTTTCATCTTCTTGCACTAGAAGTATCCCCAGTGACGTTGAGGTAGCTAAAATGTACATAATAAATGGTTTTTCTTGTTGAGGTGGCATGAGTACTGGCAGGTTTTCCAGGTAAGTTTTGATTTGAGTGAAACTTTTGTCACATTATTCACTCCATTGATAAGTAATGCCCTTGTGTAGAGTCTTGGTAAATGGTTGTGCTCTATTAGCCAACTGTGAGATGAACCTTCTGATAGAATGGATTCTCCCTTGGAGTGTTCTCATCTGACTAATGTTCTTAGGAGGTGGCATTTCTTGTATCGCTTGTACCTTTTCAGGATCAACCTATATGCCTTTAGCTGAGATAATGTAACCCAATAGCTTTCCAAATGTAACACCGAATGCACATTTCTTGGGATTCAACCTTAACTTAAACTTTTCCATTCTGTCTATGATTGGGCCTAAGTCTTATAGGTGCATAGATCATTTCATTATTTTAGCAAGAGTATCATCCACATAGTCTTCCATGGTTTTGTGCATCATATCGTGGAAGATAGTTGTTACTGCTCTTTGATAGGTAGTTTCTACATTTTTCAAACCAAAAGGGATGACATTCCAGCAGAATGTTCCCCATGCACATGTGAAGGTAGTCTTTTCTTGATCCTCTAGTACAATCTTAATTTGGTTGTACCCAGAGAATATGTCCATGAGAGAATACATTTCATACCCAGCTATCATGTCTACAATCATATCAATGTTAGGCAAAGGAAAGTTGTCCTTTGGACATGATTTTTTTAGATCCCTAAAATTAGTGCAGACTCTGATGGATTTTTCTGGCTTTGATACTGGTATGATGTTGGAAATCCATTCTGCATAATCAATAGCTTGGATGAATCTACCTTTGAGTAGTTTTTCAAGTTCAGCCTTGATAAGTAATGCAACATGAGGGTGCATTTTTTTGAGCTTTTGATTTACTGGTTTTACTCCAGGATCTATTGACAGATGGTGCATGATAAGATCTTGATCAAACCAGGCATATCTGAGTACGTCCATGAAAATTTTATCTTCTTCTCTTTAGAGAAATCTATGAATTCCTTGAGCTCTTCTGTAGACAAAGATTTGGCCACATGAATGATGTGCGGGTGTTCCTCTGTACCAATATTCACTGGTTGAGTTGTCTCTATCAGAATTGATGATCATTCCTATAAATGACTAGGCAAGACATTAAGCATCCCATCCTTAGGTGCCTCAGAGAGGTTTTTTCCTTTGGATGCATCTTTTCTTTTTACTGTTTTGGGTTTTGAAACCACCACAATGTGGTTTTCTCCTTCATACCCTTTTCTTTTTTTCATTTTTATTTTATAACTGAGATACTTGATGTCCACTTTAGTCATGCTCACACTAGGTTCACTGGTGGAAGAAGTGACAGGTTCAACAACATTAAGATAGTAGGATAAAGCATAGTCATTGGGGAATGTAGGCATTTTAGCAGGTTGTCTTTGTAAGGCCAATCAATGAGTTTAGGATGCTTTAGTGGAAAAGGTTCAATGGGTTCGAGGGCATTCACGGGATGTTCATTGTAGATGATGAATGCTAAGTAGAGTCCTAGACCTGAACCTTGTATAGATGTGTTCAAATGAGAAAGAGCCCTAATGGTATCATCGAAGCCCATGTTAGAAGCAATAGGACATAATTCATCAGACCTAACCTCTAAGCCTTTGCCTACTTTGAGCATGGGTACATATCGGTGAAATGTATCCACCTCTTTGTCTAAAGTGCCTTCAAAAATACTATCAAACTTGTATTCATGGGAGTCTATTTCATCATTGGTTTTCATATCAAGGACATGAGTGAAATCTACTCTTTGCCCCTAGTTTAGGTGAGTTCTATCTAAAAACTCTGCTATGGTTAGACTACTTTCTTCTGTATCTTTAGATGTAGTAGTCTTTGACTGATCATAATTCATTGGTGATTCCTCTTGAACACACTCTTCAGTAGCATTGACCTGGGGTGTTTCTTCTTCAAAGAGAAGAGCCAGGATATTGGGAGGAATAGGAGAAGGATACCCATCCTCCTCATCAGAATCATCAGAGTCATCCCACTTGGGAGTGGGTGTGTTAGTGATTTGTTCTGATGTGTTTTGGTCTTCTTCATTTGAATGAACCTGATGTCTCTTTCCTTTATCTAGATGATTCTTTTCTCTTTGCACTTTCCTAGATAAGAACCCTAGACCAATTGTGTCTCTAGGTCATCTGAATTTAATAGAGATTTGTTCTTTAAGTCCATTCTGATTACATCTTATGGATCCTTTACCTGAATAACCCATTTTATGAGCCAAATAATACCCCACTCCAAATGTTTCTAGGGATATTTCACGTTGTTTGACCTCATTATTTTTAGGTTCCTTATATAGCCAATCCAGAATGTCTTGTTCTTATTTTTTATCCTCTAATGGTATGTCAGATTTAACAAAGTTACCATCATAGATTGCTTTGGATGTTGTCAATTACATCTTTTTCAAAAGTTTCCCATAGGACCTAGGTGATGTGGGAAGAGATGTGATGGACAATATAGGTTCTACTGAGTATCCACCCATACCAATGTCCTTTATCTTGAGTTTCTTTTCCATTTCCTTCAGGAAATTCATGACTGATTCAGAGTTGGACACCTCACTGTTATGCGGGACTAGAGTTTCTGTGGCTTGTCTTAATGCATTACAGGCATAGCTAGTGTCTGTAGGAATAGTGACCTCTACACCATTAAATGGGAACTTGACACACTAATGGTACGTTGATGGCACTACCTGCATCTCATGGATCTAGGGTCTTCCCAATAGGATATTCTAGGCTAGAGTGTCAAGGGAGTCTCTTCTTCTCTAACAATGATATCCTCAGCTTTGAAGTGAGGTGGAAGTTGAGCGCCTTGCTCTAATAGGTCAAGGAAATATTGTTCCTTATCCTAATTTATGATTATTTTCATGAGTTTTACGAACCTCTTATCCTAGAGACATTAGTCAATCTCTTCTTCATCAGGTTCTGATGCACGCGAGGAGTGGTGACTATTACGATTGTTGGTACTATTATAGAGATCTCTCTATCAAGACCTACCTCAACTTTGTCTTTCTGCCGATATCCTAGGACTAGGTAACTTGTTCTATGGGGATAGTGATCTAGGAGGAGTTTGAGGATCTCTCCCAAAAAGAGGATTCTCTCCAAAAAAGGAGTTGTCTTCAAATGGGAATCCCTATTTGTCTCCCTCATGAAGTTCCTTAAAATGAATTCTAGTTCGTATAGGCCTAAATAAGTTGATTCGCCTGACCGACACTATGGTGATATCTAAAGTGTTGTCTAAGTCCAAGAGTAAAGAGACCAAGTGATAAATGTCCAACTGAGGAGGAGATAGCAAAGACTCTGATCTTGAGTCAAGGTTAACTAACCTGCTCTCATAACCCAGAATAAGGACAACGTAGAAAAATACTAATAATATTTGAACAAAGGACTGGTCAATTGGACAAGTGTAACAACATCAGTCAAGACAATGATAGGTTGGATTGACAATAGATCATAGTCAAATACAAACTAGCAAAAGAGTTATGATAGTGTAGACCTCAGAATAGACTGGATGTAGTAGGATAGATTGATGAAAAGATAATATTTCAACAATTTTTTGACAGACTGTTGATGTTTCAGATGAGATATGATAGACAAGTACCTACAGTGTCTAGTTTTCTAGATTATTTGATTGTTGTTGTTGTTTCGGTGAACACTCACACCAAACACATCAAGAAGCCCTTAACTATTCAAGAACATCAAGCAAAACCTATTCCTAGGTGGCAAGAAATGGAAAATACTTGTTTGAATCCTCTTACATTAAAATAACCATTCAAGTTGGACAATTAGAAGCTTGGCAATACTGGCTCCCCTCCATGACACACACTTTTCAAGCCTACCAAGCTTCAAATTTCTCAAGGTCCGAAGACCTTGATAAATTTACTGTCTCAACAAGAGGGGTACATGAGAGGTTTATTAGGCATGTGTGTCACACAACGCCCGTATCAACAAGTAGAAAAGGATTTTGGCCACTATCTGAAAAGGGTTTTAGTAAGGGTCTTCATTTAAGTGTATCCTCTATGTCCGCGCAAGTGTGATTAAGGCTGCTAACCCCACATGGCACCTTAGCACAAGTAGTTCATGATATGTGATTGAGACCTGGAGGCCCTACTTTGTGTTAGGCAATAACCGACTATAAGCTCAAATGACACTTATCTTCTGGGGCTTTGGTCTCGAGGAAGGGTTTTTATTATAGTGAGTCAAAGAAGCTTGGCGTTAGCTTTTTCTCACTTGGGTCATTCTCCAAGGGTGAGTAATTTTTCCCACTTGGATAGGACCTTTAAAGTTGTAGATCTCAAACAATGAATGACAATAATATTTCTGGATTTCTGATCATCCCAAAAGGGTGAGATCATAGTTTCTTGATAGTATTGTCATCCCTAAAACACCAGATAGAAGTTCATTTTAAAAAGTCTTGCATGTGCGTTCCTATTTTAATAAAGAAAAAACAATATGCAAGCACAATGTTTAGCATTCTATCGATCAAGGCAACCTACAAGATGATTCATTAGTAGTCTGTATTTTAGTCTTATTTTTCAACGTCCTGCGACCACTGTTAGGTTGTAACCAACAAGATAATCTAGAGAACAACAAAGACCAAAAAATTTCATCATTAGAAAATATAGAAAATCAAGAAACTTATTGCATATTCAGAAACTAGACAAAAATTCATGGACTTTAAAAAAACAAAACATCCAAAAAGATTACTGTATGAGCCCATACGAGGCTCCAGAAGCTGCACAACAGAGGATTAGAGAAGTACAATCATCAAAATCTATGATTTTTGAAAAACCAGAAACTAACCCCACCAAAGTGATCTTTAGGAAATTCTACCCCAAATAAAAAAAAAATTCTTGAAAAAGGACTCAAAATGAGCAAGATATAGCACCTTAAAGTTAGGCTACAAAATCAAAACTGCCAATGGTGAGGGAAGAGAAATTTCCAATATGTGATGATGTCAGCATATTATGTGATTAAAATTGACTATTTTATGCACATCACAGAAAGCCAATATTCCTGTAAAATGATGGCTGAGAGTACTTTAAATTTAAATCCTCCTAGGAAAGTAGAGGTTGGGGTTGAGTGGTGAGTGGGTGGTGGTGGTGGAAGAAGCAGTGGCGGTTTGGGAGGGTGGCATAGAGGGAGTGGCTGCATAAGGTTTTTAAGCAGAGGCTGAGGGTGGAGGAAGGTGACAGTCTACGAGTGGGAGGAGGGAGGGTTGGTTGGTAGTGGAGAGGCCTGTGGGTGAGAGATGACTGTGTTGGGAGTAGAGAAGGGTTGGCGGAGGGGAGAAAGTGTAGGACAACGCAGGGTAGGGTTTGGATGAGCGGGGGTTTTTGGTGGTGTGGGGGAGGGTTTGGGTGAGAAGTGGTGGAGGGAAGTGGAGTGGGGAGTTGGGGGTGAAGCTAGGTGTAGAGGGGAGCTCGCATAGGCTGGACGTGTGGGGTTTTTAATCCCACATTTCCCCCATAGCTAAAAGCTTTATTATTTTTATAGAAGCCTTTGAAACATACAACTAAAGCATGAAGAGTTGGGATTGGTGGTAGGGATTTGAAAAGAAATGGTAGAATATAATGCAATTCAGGATAAAAGAAAAGGTGATTACATATAAACCAAAACCAAATGTTTTTTGAAATTTCAAATATTTTCCTCAGCCTTAGCCTGCGGTAATAGAATCTACCTCAGTTTACGTGCATAGGGTTATGCGACTTGTTCAAGAAAAATATTTGTTTTGCCACATATTTAGTTTTGGGCAGGTATGGGCATGTTTTCAGTCATTTCAAATTGAAATGACAACCTAGACGCGATGGTGGAGTCAAATTCAGCTCAAAGTGAATGTGGGAAGGGTTTGTCTCAAATGGATGATATATCCCCACAGTGGGGGCCAAAAATGTATGTGTGAAAATGGGGTACCTGCAAGCTACACAAAAAACACACACACTTCAATGAGTCTTTACGTGGTTAGCGGGTTAGAAAATACAAAATTAAAATAAACAAATATACTAACCGACAACGACCCATTGCCTTCTAGTAGGCAGGAGTATGAGTTTGCTCTCAGGTCATAGCAAACTCAGTGACTATGCCAATATCCTAAACAAAGGATTTTTAATCTAGATGATTGATCTAAAATAATGAATGCAAGATGCAGATTTTTGTTAATCCAAAGCTAATTAAGATTCAATTTTAAGAGCACCAAATTAAAGTGTGATTGATTCATTTTAATAGCACCAAATTGAAATATGCTCTAAATTAGATTTGCAAGCTTAAACAAACTAACAATTAAAGCTAATTGAAATTGAAAGATAAAATGCAAGAAAGTAAGAATGTAAAATACAACATAATAACAATAATAAAAGTTAGGGTCCTTTGTGAAGGAAATGAGTTTCTCTTTTATAGAAATCTCTCTCAAATCGACGGTCAAGATCGAAAGAAAAGAGTGGCTCAGATTTGATTTGAGGAAGCATGATCCATGTGCAAAGAATGTGATTGGTCAAAAGAGTCAGTTGTTTGAACTGACTGATCATTTATTTTGGAAACTTTTATATTTAGTTCTCAGTTAACTGAAATGTTACCAAAATGATAAATAGTGGAGAATAAGTTAACTGAGTGGAACTAGATTGTTTCCCATTTGATAAGCAGTTAACTGGATTTGATGATGTCATATGCATTTTTAATAATTTAAATGATTTTGAATGCATATTTATTTTTATTAATTAATTTAATTCTATTTTTTAATTTAATTGACAATTTAGCAATTTTATTTAATTAATATTTAGAATATTTATTAAATAATTAGTATAAAATTTATTTGCCAATGTATTATGATTTCAGGAATTATTTAATTAATCAAGTATGATGATTGATTAGGACCTAGGGTTAGGTCATATTAGTTTGAATTTAATAGATTGAGGAATTACCTATTTGATTTAGGACTTAGGGTTTATCAAGATTAGGGGTTCTTGATTAATTATTGAAATTCAGGGTCTAGGATTTAGGTGACTATAGCCAAGTAGGGCGCTATAGTTCATGGGGGTCGAGAGCCCACCGAGGTGGCTCTGAGACCCAATGTTATGCTAGACTATGCTACTTTCGCCAGCTCCCAAGATCTCTCCAATTGTTCACCTAATTTCATCATGAGGGGCTCTAAGAGTGGGTCTAACGGTTGGGAGGACATGATAACCTTTTTCTTTCCTTGGGCTTTGGATTGTTCCACTACTCGGGAGGCAAAGATAGTTGCCCTTAAAAGATATATGTCCAAGCAGACACTTTTTGGACATACTATTACAAAATGAATGCGACCTTGCTTGATAATGTTTCTAGATATGGCCTCAATAGAAAATTTTTATGGTGTACTCCAGTCCACTGACGGGAGGTCCATCTTATCAATTCCTTCTTCTTTATACTCATGAGCTTTGAGAGACCCACTGTCAGAAAACTTCCATGGGAATGTCCGAAGGTCGAGAGACTCCATCATGCCCTTTGACACCCTTACATAAGGCCTATTTCAGACCTCAAAATAATCTTGGAAATCTGCCCAAAAATCTTCTATGTGCGGCACGTGGGGTTGAGATCCCTGAGGTATCGCCTTCTCTAGGCGACCATGTAGATTATAATTATAGCGCTTGAGTGAAAATTTGGTCAAATTCATACAAGTTAATTCATTTTCTGCTTCCTAGGATGCTGTGAGGGTGCACATATATTTGCCCCAAGTGACGGGGAAAGACACCGAGGTGACTTTCTTGATAGCCAATAAGGTGTGCACTTCAAGGATGTTCTTGCAAAACTCCATCAAAATAACCTTAATATCCCTGTAATGCTTTGGAAACAAAAATGAGTTCCCTATGAACCTAGTGATTTGGATGTAGGTGTACTTCATCCCCATAGACTGACCATGGCCATCACCTCTAAGGACAACCTAAAACCTACATCTTTCATGATTGCCTTAATTCCATGAAACACAAAGACATCGTTCACTCTAAAAAAATTCTTGAAACACTCATCCCATTAGATCTGGGAGATGATCCCATGGGGTGGATTGCCTCATCTCTAAGTTGAGGACACAAACTATGTCCAAACCTCACATTCCTCCATGTTTTTGTGCTAGAGACCATAAAAAAGGATGTCATATAAAAAATATTATCTTCCCCTACCTTCCTTATCTGGACATCCACATGATTGGTGATGATGGTGGCCCAATCAAAATGCTTCTTGTTAGTGGTCATGTAGTAAAGGAAGTAGTAAATCTAGGGAGAGAATTATTGGGTGTGAGGCTCGCCAAAAATACTCCATATAAAGATTATCCTAACCTTTATTAGCTTCTTGAAGTCGTAGAGAGGGATATCCATCTTCATCTTTTTGAAGTCCTAGCATGGAATTTTCAACCATTCTGTATTTAGGAGGCATTGGGCCGTGTCTCTTGCCTATGTAAATTGTACCACTGAGGCCACCTAAGTCATGGTGATGGTGCATTTGAAGAAAGGAATCCTCCATACTGTTGTGGTGGTATCTCAGTCCAAAGAGGCAATGGGTACTCTAGAGGATGTGCCAACAACATGAGCGACTGCATTGTAGTTCTTGGATATGAGTAATATTAACTCCAGATCCTTCATGGAGTGAGGGAATAATGCTACCTAAATAATCCCAAAGGTAATGATGTTGAAAGATGATAGATCATTGTTCCACATCAACTGGTATATTGCTTTTCTAAGGCTTCCCAGCTCAACACAGGTACCAAAGTCAGTATCTGAAACTTCCCAGAGTTTAGTTTTGATCTGGGATCCTTGGATGGTTCTATCTTTGTTTTATTTTGATGCTAGAAGGATATTTTCCAAATATTTCTCTTCTTTTGACTTCTTGGTCAAAATCATAGATGTGCTGGGAAGTTCCAGACTTCTACGTGGTGATCCTACTACTGCCATTTTTCCTAATTATAACCTACAAGATCGGACAACTATCAATATGATATAAATGATATCATTATTTGGAAATAAAGAATACCAAGGGGAGTATCTCCTCCATGAGAAAACCATAAGCTTCATGATGGATGACCAAGAAGCTCAGAGTCTGAAGATAGTAACTTAGTGAATTGTTGCTACCAAAAGAAAGGGAAATATGTGGGGAATCACCAAGACATTTAGGGACCGAATCCCAAAATGAAAAAAAAGTACAAATGAACTATTGATGTGATGTTAATTAAACAAATGGTCATTTCCAAGGTTAGATAGGTGTGCATCCAATCATGTATGGTTGTGGAGTTTAAGCTCACAACTAGCATGGCATAAAGGGCATTAATAGCCAGCTAAGACAAATTTGAATGTTTTCTCATGGGAAATGATACTGCCATTAAGACAGGCATGGAGGAGGATAAATAAAACTAGAAACTAACCATTTTACACACATGAACTCAGCTATATGACCATCCTAGCTCTGGACTTTGGTAGATCTCAACCTTTCAACAATGAAACCCAGGCCATGATGACTCAACATAGAGTCCATGGGCCTGGTATTCTTAATGCATGATCTAAAAAACTTTGCAAATAATTCTAACCAAGACCTATCTACACTGCAATTTATAGGGGCATGCAAAGGAAGCCCAAACTTATTTAGAGGTATCTATATGGATTTATACACTTTTAAACAAATTTACATAAATGTACACTAGCTTACACTATGCACATGGGTTGGACAAGCCACAAAAGACATGCCAAATAAAATGATGGACATGCTCAAAAATCCCACACAAACACTATTTACAGGGCAAGTTTTGAATGACACAAGGACAAAGGAAAAAAAAATGAAAAATAAAAAACATAAATGAAAATCCAAACTAGAAGAAAAGAAAACAACCTACAAGTAGCCAAGAGGAACCTACCTAAGATGAGGAATTATGAAATAGATGGATGAATCCCTTACTATCATGTCAATGCTTGAACTTCCCAATTTGGATACCAAAGCACAAACGCTAGCACTTGCACAATTTTTTGTTAAATACTCAAGCTCTATAAAGTATTCACACTTTGTATTTAATTGCTCGGAAGGTAATTTTTTTCTCAAGGTAAATATAAAAGTGAGGGGGAAAAGACTTATATAATTCCTAAGTAAGTGCATTAATTTCCATTTTGAATCTAGAGGTAGGTAAATCCCAAGGTCTGGACCTCAGGGCATCTGACATTCGCTTCTTCAAGTGAAGATAGAAGTGATGACACCAGAACCTTGGAATCCAAAATTCTTGACTGCGAACAAGAAGACACTCTGGGATCCTCGATCCTAAATCCCAAAGAAACACAAAATGAGAGACAAGGAAAAAATAAAAAAGGGGGACCCAATATTTTTCCACACAAAATGTGGGGACGGCTATGTAGGGTATAAAAATACCCAATTTGACCTCCTATACCAACAATCACACCATGACAAATGAATCTACTAGCATGGATGCAAACGTTTTGAAGATTGGTCAAACATTTATTCCATTCACACAAGGTCTCTCATCATCACTTTTTATATTGCCATCATCTACCATGAATACATACGTTCAAAAAAGATATCAAGCATATCACTATACCCCTCCTCCTACATCAAGACTTATGTCATCCTTATTTACATCATCACAACTCAATGGAGGACAATCTTTCAGACATGCGCTCATACATCATAACACTCTATTTATCTCAATAGGTCAATGAGATCAATAGCCTTATATACAAAATGGAAAATGGGGTGAAGAAAGTGTTCTCTTTTGATGAAACATGTCCCTACATTTGATACTTCCATCAACATGAAACCATTTCCCCTGAAATTTGAAATTCTAAAATTTGACAAGTATACAGGGGAGACATGCCCAATACAACATCTCTAATAATTTTATGTTTCATTTCAAGAGGCCTCGTGTAAAAAAAAATTATCTTAAGAAAATTTTCACTAGAAGTCTTGGAAGCCCCACCCTTGAATGGTTCATGAATTTGCCTCAATGGTTGATATCTACCTTCTTTGATCTTGCAAATAATTTTGTTGCACAATACTCATATAACATCAAAATAAAGCATCCTTAATAAATTTTTGAAACACAAAGAAAAGGAATGGTGAAACCTTTGTGAATTTATTACAAAGGTGGAGACACATTTCAGCATTGTTTTGACACAAGTCAACGGCTAGGATCTTGAGATTCGATTTCCTCTCTTGAAAGAATAACAAAGTTATTCCCAAGGTTCTCCGAGGTCATGGTACAACCTACTTGGTTACTCAGTTGAAGATAAATGTGAATGTTCATGATAAGGCCTTTGCTGGTACATTCAAGACATCAAACTATAAAACAACTTTAGTACTTTTAAGGATTTTCCGATTTATCAAATATTTGTGTTTTATCCAAAGATGCAATTTTGTATTTTCGAGATGATTACTTTCAGATTTGTAATAAAATTTAAAGGAGTAAGGTAAAAAGTGCATAGTCATAAAATGGAAGCACTTCCATTGTAGAGTGGATTATCCTTCTGAGTAAGTGGTTTGGGGTCATGTCAAGTGCCTTGAATGGGTTCTTGACTTGGATCTGGCTTTTTCCCCCTGTTTTGCCCAATTTCCACTTTTTCCAATCTATTTCTGACACCCCAGACTGAAAAAATGGGACTTTGACCTCAGGGTCAAGGTCAACATTTTTGGGTCAAGGTTGACCTCGACCTTGACCTAGGTCACAATTGACCTTTTTCAGGCCTGAGATTCGATTTTCATAATTTTAGGGTTTTCGAATGTCGGTCTTTGGAAAAAGTTAATTCCCGCTTCCAGGTCAGCTGTTTTGGTCTTCGGAACAACAAATCTTAAATTATATTTAATATAGTTCCTCTTCTAGGGGCATGGGTCTAATTAGAATTTAATTCTCCTATGTAGGCCTCTCTAGAAGATTGTGTCTTAGATTTATATAAAAGGAAGCTTTCTCCTCTCATTTTCTCTAACCATGAACTACAAGTAACTATAACCATCATCAACCATCATTGCAAGAATTTAAAGACTTGAAGAGTGTGATCCAAAGGTGAAGAAGCAAGCTTTGAAGAAAGAAAAGTAGCCATTGAAGCATTCATCCATTCTCAAGCACTTCTCAAGCACTTCTTTCATCAAAGAGATCCATTGGTGGCCATTGAAGGATTCAAGCTCCATGGAGCCCTCTTGTTGAAGATTTCTCCATCTACATTCCTCCAAGCCTCTTCCTATTCAAAAACCCATTCAAGATTGGTGTTGAAGATCTACAAGTAATTGATTGATGAAATCCTACATTCTACATCCTTTTTGGTGCATACATACTTGTGGATTCACAGGTTCGAATCCGCCACAAGGACTTCTACAAACAAGGTGAATTTGTTCATTTACTTTGTTTTACTTATGAAATTTCAATTATACTTTGAGGTTAATTCCAAAATTGGGGTTTGGCTAAGGAAAACCCCTCCCCCCAACAAACAATCCATTTTTCTTGTAGGTACAGGTTTAGAACAACAGATTGGAGTACATATTCAAATACCCTTTTCAGAAAACTTTCAGGATCCAAAAATAGATTTCCTATCGAAGACTTTTTAGGTCGATTATGCCCTAGGTCAGAATCAAAAATTCTGGGTCAATAGTGACATTGACTTGAGGGTACAAATTAGAACTATTTTAGAACATAAAAAGATTTTTGGGTTTTGTTTGTGTCTGCGTTTCTAGTCCAGATCTAGCCTTAGATTTTCCAGAAATAGAGTACAGACCCCCAAAAACAACATTCTTTAGATCTACAACATTTCAAGGTTAGTACTTTTCTCCTATCCATTTCAATTAATGCTATCAATGTTTCTAAATCTATTACATATTCAAATCTATAAACAGGTATTTAAGATCTTCCTCTTTGCTCTTATTTCCAAATGATTGATTCATTTATGCATTGATCCTTCCTTCTGGGTTAATCAATTTTGATCCCTCATTTGTATATCTAAGGATAAAAGGAGAGCATCTTATTTACCCCTACATTTCAAAACACATTCTTTAAATGTAAGATAACATAATAACAAACTAAAAAATACCACATATTTTATACCTTACATTTTGGTGAACCCACGATAGACAACTCTTTATTTTTGGTGTTAGATTTACATCTTTTATGTTAGATCTTGCATGCATATTAGATTAGCTTTCTTTTATGTTCTTGCATTTAGATTTCAAAAATTAAAAATCAAAACCTTGTGTTTCCTAAATTAGTTCATTTACATTGTATTGGTGTATGAGCTTTACCACTTCTAGTCCTACTTATAGTATCCAAGTTAGAAGAAGCAGTAGACTTATGGGTTCCTTTGATCTCGAGTCTTCCTCTCCTTTCCTTAGGATCCTGAATGAAAATTGGATCACTCATGATTCCATTCCTTCTATGGAGCATAAATCTTCTCACTCATCTCATGATGAGGCCGATGCTTTAAGAGTTCCTCCTGAAAAAGTGCAAAAAATTTCAACCAAACTTGATAAAATGGGAAATTGGCTTATTCAAGGAAAACATAATCAAGATTCCATCTAAGCTATAGAGGATCTTAAGAAAGTCCTTTGTGATAGTAATCAAGGTGTTAATCTTTGGTGTGGTATCACTCATCTTGTGCAATTGAATGTTAAACCTTTAGCTCAAGAGGCTCAAGATCTAGGATTCACTCCTCCTATCACTAGTGAGAGACCTTCTTATGTTCCTTTACCTAGAATTCCTACTTATACTCCTCCTTTGATGACTACATCTCTCCCAATTTCATATATTCCCATGAGTGTTCCACCGATATCTCTACCTAACTCACAACCTTCATATCATAGTGTGCCTTTTAATTATTCTAATCCCCTTCCAACTGTAGTTCCAAGTGTTCCACCAATTGTGTCTTCCATTCCTTCCACTTCCTACACTTTTCATAGTGTTCCTAATATTTCTATGCCACCTATGTCTTCTAATGATTCCGCAATTATTATTTTGGTTCAAACAGTGTCATCTTTACAACAACAACTTTCATCCTTAACCCAATCTAAGTTTAGCATTCCTACATGTGACATGGGTAGTCCTTTATCCATAGAAATTATTCATGCTACTATCCCTCAACAAGCCAATATGACTCATCTTGAGAATTACAATGGTAAAGGCGATCCTATTACTCATGTTAAAACATTTCAAATCCTTTGTAGTGATTATGCTCATGACCATAGGATTTTATCTAAACTGTTCGCTAGAAATTTTTGTGATAAGGACTTGCAATGCTATTGTTCTTTACCTCCTTATTCTATTGATTATTTTCCCAAACTTTCTAATACCTTCATTCAAAAGTTCAAAATAACATTGGTCCGTAAGTTTCCTTAACTGATTTAATGCATTGTAAACAAAACATTAAGGAAAAATTGACTGATTTTATAGGTAGATTTAAGAATTTGTATGCTCATATTTCTTATCCTGTTCCTAATATTGATATTCAACATATGTTTATTTAAAAGTTACAAAAGGATATTAGAGATAAGATTCTGCTTACTGAATTTAGCTCTTTCCAACAAATTTGTGCAGCACTTCATCATTATCAATTACAAGTTAATCAATTTGAGAGCAACACTCCAATGGATCCTGTTCAAGTTGATAAGACTGACAGTGCTCCTAATCCTAATAAGTTTTAGAAACCTAACAACTATATCAAGATTAATAAATAAACAAATGTGGTTGCTGATCAAGTTGCTATTGCATCCCATAATGCCACTTATGCATCCACTGCTTTCTGTATGAATTGTACATTTAATCCTCTCTCTGAATCTTTACATTCTATTATGAGTAGGTTGTTAAGTGCTAATCTGATTACCTTGCCTCCTATTCAACCTCTCCTTCCTACTACAATAGCTTCAAAATCCTTTGATTCTAAATATTTTTGCCAATACCATCACCATAATGGCCATGATACTGAAAAATGTTATTCTCTAAAACATAAAGTTCAAGACTTAATTGATTCTAATACTTTATCTATTGATAATTTTTATGGTAATGGGAACAAATCTATCTCTCCTCCTAATCAAAACCTTCAAATCTATACGAATCCTTTACCTACACATGATACTAATACCATCACTCAACCATCTTCTGTGGATATTGTTTATGATTCAAAGATGGATGATCTTAATCACATTGTTAATCATGTGGAGAGCGTTGTTGTATCTCAACCTACTATTCAAGATCCTTCACCTCTACCTCAACTTCAAATTCCACCTAAACCTCAGAAAAAAACTAAGGATAAGCGACCTCGGGAACTTTCAATTACCTTTGATGATTCTAAGACTATTAAGGCTCCCGATGGTCCCCTTTATATTTATGCTAGGATTTCTAAGATACCTATGAATGGTTGTATTGTTGATCCCACATCTTTAATAAATTTCATTACTGAGGAAAACCTTTTTATTAAAAACCTACAACATGACTGTTATGATCCATCAGAGGCATGGATCCAAACTTGCAATGGTTTTCTCTATCTTGCACTTGGTTCTATTAACTTGCCTATTGAACTATGTGGCAAGGTTGTATATACTACCCTCATTATCATTCTTACTTTTGATCAATTTCAAGTCAAATTTGGTTTTCCTTGGATGACTGCTATGAATTCTATTGCTTCTCCTATTCATAAATGTCTTAAGTTCATTCATAATGAAGAAGTAAAAATGATTAATCATAGTTTGTATCAACCTTCTAGGCCTAGAGATTGTGGTACTCTTGATTTCTTTTGGCCTTCATTACCTAATTCATGTCCTCCTTGGACTGGAAACCTTTTTCGTTCATATCAAGCCTATAGACATCGCAATATTGTTGAGTTAAGCATGCCTCAGATAGATCTTAACCGTGGTCTTTTTCTCACTCCTATACCTCATTTATCCATTACTGCTAACCCTATTACCCAACTTCCCAGTGTCACCTCTCAACCTACTGTGAATCCTACCAATCCTCCTACATAGCCTATGAAGGAACTAGTTGTTATTCCTCCTAGTTCTCAACATGTGCCAAACAAAGAAAAATGTAACAAATCTGCTAATGAATGCCATAAGAAGCGTAGAGCTAATGTTAGGGCCCATGCTTCTATTCTTCAAAATTCTTTACCTTCTTTTGACCAACCCATGCCTGATGTGTTGGAAGAAGTTAATGTTCATAATGATGTTAAGATGAATGAGTATGATGATCCTATTCGCATCTTAGATCCCATTTTAATTAATATTGATGAGGAGGATACTCTTGATGATCCTATTGATCTTAGTGATGAATATGAGACCATTGATCTTGATACTGACTTACGTCATATGATTTCAACTCAATTGACAATTAAATCTAGTATCAAGCAATAAAATTCTCAAGAGGATCCTTGTTTGGAACTGGCAATTATTCCTACAGTATTGGATATAGTCCCTCTTGCGAGTTTCCCAGCTTCCCTAAATGATTCAAATCAAGATGGGGAGAGTAGGTGATGCACTTGATTGGCTTATCCTTCATGGTAGCCATTTATGTGTTTGCATGATGTATTGTGCTTCTCCCGTAATATGTTTTCTAAATGTTTGTTAGACTCTTTTATACAACCCTTTTTACTTTGTTGGTGCAAGGTGATAAAGGAATCAAACCTGTTGTATAATTCCTCTATATGTATCTCTATTCTTCTATATGTTATTTTCATGTTCTATTGTACTTGTACTATTGTTTGTAAATGTTTTCCTTGTATATTCTTCTTGGATCTACGACATGGTAGCACTGATTCTTTTTGGTCTCCATGTTGTGGTCCAAAAATACTCTTCTTCGTAACTCTTGAGTTTTCTTTCCTCCATTGTGATTGTAGTTCTACTTTCTTTGGGGAATGATGTCAATTCATTTGTAATAATATCATATCTATATATATATGTTATCTTATGATCATACTCACCCCACAGTAGGTAGATCCCTTATGTGTTCTTTGTATGTTTATGTGGTATTTCCCTTGATTTGTCTTCGTTTGGGGGCATCTCGTAGTGGAAACATAATCAGTAGAGCTGTTTATGTTTCTATCAAAGCTAGTGCTCTTGTTAAAGTGTTAGAAATGACTTTAAAATGGGGGCATACACTCTACTCACTTTTTGCACACATGCACATTCAAAATATTTTCAAAACTTAAAACTTTTTCCCTTTATCGATTAATGAATAATCCTTAAAGCATGGATATTTTACTTTTTAGGATCTCTTGATCCCTCCAGTTTCAATTTAGAATTTTTTGATCCCTTAAGTTCAGAAGGTTTACTTAAGAATGGATCTCCCTAATGGGTTGACTAGTGAGTAGCCACATTCACTAAGCGGTTCAAATTCATCTTTCCAGTTGTACTGTTTCCTTGTGTGGTTCACAATGCGATATAAGTTCTCATTGGGTGAGGTAACCACACGCTCTCTCTCTTTCTCCTTAACTGGTGATGTCTCTCTTATCATGGTCTTAGGGTTGATAAAGAATTAATTCCCTTGGGGGCTTGAGGATTTCTTTGTCCCTTTTTTATTTCAATAATATTGTGTATTCTTTATGATCTCCTTTACTAAGAGTTTGTATCAAGTCCATACTCTTGCTAAAGTGGGGGATAAATATATAGTCAGAAAATGGAAGAACTTCCATTGTAGACTGGTTTATCCTTCTAAGTAAGTGGTTTGGGGTCATGTCAAGCACCTTGAATGGGTTCCTGACTTGGATTTGGCCTTTTCCCCCTATTTTTCCCTATTTCCACTTTTTTCCAACCTATTTATGACACCCCAAACTAAAAAACTAGGACTTTGACCTCAGGGTCAAGGTTGACCTTTTTGGGTCAAGGTTGATCTTGACCTTGACCTAGGGAAAGGTCAACCTTGACCTTGACCTAGGTCACAATTGACCTTATTTAGGCCCGGGATTCAAATTTCATAATTTTAGGGTTTCCAGATGTCGATCTTTGGAAAAAGTTAATTCCCGCTTCTGGGTTGACTATATCGGTCTTCAGAACAATAAATATTAAATTATATTTAATATAGGTCCTCTTCTAGCGGCATGGGTCTAATTGGAATTTAATTCTCCTATGTAGGCCTCTCTAGAAGATTGTGCCCTAGTTTCATATAAAAGGAAGCTTTCTCCTCTCATTTTCTCTAACCATGAACTACAAGCAACTATAACCATCATCAACCATCATTGAAAGAATTTAAAGACTTGAAGAGTGTGATCCAAAGGTGAACAAGAAAGATTTAAAGCAAGCCAAGTAGCCATTGAAGCATTCATCCATTCTCAAGCACTTCTTTTATCAAGGAGATCCATTGGTGGCCATTGAAGGATTCAAGCTCCATGGAGCCCTCTTGTTGAAGATTTCTCCATCTACATTCCTCCAAGCCTCTTCCTATTCAAAAACCCATTCAAGATTGGTGTTGAAGATCTACAAGCAATTGATTAAAGACATAATACATTATACATTCTACATTCTACATCCTTTTTGGTGCATACATACTTGTGGATTCACAAATTTGAATCCACCACAAGGAATTCTACAAGCAAGTTGAATTTGTTCATTTATTTTGTTTTACTTATGCAATTTTAGTTATACTTTGAGGTTAATTCCAAAACTGGGGTTTGACCAAGGCAAACCCCTCCCCCTAACAAACAATCCATTTTTCTTGCAGGTATAGGTTTGGAACAACAGATTGGAGTATAGATTGGAATACCCTTTTCGGCAAACTTTTAGGATCTAAAAATAGATTTCATGTCAAAGAATTTTAGGTCAATTCTACCCAGGTTAGAATTGTAAATTCTTGGTTAATGGTGAAATTGACTTGAGGGTACAAATTAGAACTATATCAGAATGGAAAAATATTTATGGGTTTTGTTCATCTCTATGTTTCTATTCCAGGTCTGGTCTCAGATTTTATAGAAACTGAGTACAGACCCCCTGAAAATAGGATTCTTCAGATCTACAACATTTCAAGGTTATTACTTTTCTTCTATCCATTTCAATTAAGGTTATCAATATTTATAAATCTATTACATATTCAAATCTATAAACGGGTATTTAAGATCTTCATCTTTGCTCTTATTTCCAAATGATTGATTCATTTATGAATTGATCCTTCCTTTTGGGTTAATCAATTTGGATCCTTCATTTTTATATCTAAGGTTAAAAGGAGAGCATCTTATTTACCCCCTACATTTCAAAACACATTCATTAAATGTAAGATGACACAATAAAAAACTAAAAAATACCACATATTTTATATCTTACAACAAGAAATAAACTAAACTTGCTAAAAATGAAATTGTAACAGACATAATCCATTTTCGATCTTCCCTTGCGAATTGAATGATGGAGATATTTGGAATAAACCCACAAAGTATAAATCAGATGATGTCACAATTCTATACTCGATGGATGCAATCGTTTGAGAGAAAATGTATTCGCTCATGCAATATTTTTGAAACCTATCAAATCGTGAAGCCACCAAGATGTGCGCACACATGAGATGGATTTATCATTAAGCCCAATAGATGATCTTCTCCATGCATTCATCACAAAAGGTAGATGGCTAACAACAAACACCAACTAACAGAAAAATGGATTCAAAACACAATAAATAATTGGCTCTTTAAAAATAATGAACCAGCATGCACAAATTTATCACTTTGACATAGATAGAAGAAATTTCACACCACGAATGAAGCACCAAATTCTAGATTTTATTGCATTAGGAATCCGACCCTATTACATTGATTTTGATTACAATATATAGAGTTTTGATCTACAAACTCTACATGCTGAAATTAGGGCATCAGAGAGTCTAAATTAATGAAAGTAAATTAAAACTAGAACTTTGCTAAAAAGAAACTACTTATAACTAATACTAAACAACTTACATGTATTTTTAATCTATTTACAATCAGTTTTTCCATGCAAGAGGGACCAAAATCATCAATAAAAGAGAGAGAAATAAGATGGGGTTTCTTTGCATGCAACTGATGTCTTCTTCTTGATCTTGGATTTCTCCTGTGGAATCTTCATTTGGATTTTTCTCTATTGTGGGAACTAATACGGGACCCTTAATCCTTAAAAAAAACTCCAGTTGGGCACCCATCTGATCTAGAGTTCAAACTCCATGAAAAAATGTGATCTTGCTGAAAACACTCAGAATTTCAGACCCAACCTCTCCTCCAAAGTTTTTTAGTGCCCAAAAAATGCTAAGTGTTGACATCTAAATCTAGAGGCCTGAAAGTTTCAGCCCTTTTAGAGGCCAAAAGACCAAAAATTATAAAGGGCCAAAAGGCCAAAATGTTTGAAGGGCTGAAAGGACGGAATGTATGAAGGGTCGGAAGGCCAAAATTTAGCCCTTTTGAAAAATGGCTAAGTGTGAAAACTGTCTCCTGCAAGAAAATGGGATGAATGGTTCTGAGGCATCAGTCAGGAATACTTCTAGATGGGAAACCCAAAGCCTTTGTACTATTTCCTGAATCTCTTCATAGTTTATCTTCTTCCTCTTCACTTTATTGATCCTCCATTCTTGCTTCTCTCTAAAAATAGTCGATTCAAAAGTGAAGAAATTGATCTCTTGTTCATGCTCTGACATGACCTGCATGTCTTCCTTGGAGTAGAACAATTGGTGTAAGGCCTCTTTGGTGCTAGCACCTACCAAATTATCCTTGAACTATTGTACCAATTCTTTCACTGGGAATAATATCTATTTCTCTTGGTCCCTGTATAAGTCAAGGCCAATCACTGTGAAGAAACCATCTATCTCTTCCACCCATTCCATGAATTCCTCCTATTTTTATAATATGTGGGCTCGAGACTCTTTGCAGACCTTAATTGTCTTGGCTATGAATTTGACCCAGGGTTCAAAGTTGTCTAACTCTTCACCCTCATATATCGTCACTAAGATTTGGAAGCATTGTTTCTTGATTATCTTTAGGTTCTAGAGGGAGGCTTTCCATTTGGTTATCTCAGAATCTAAGCCACCTTTTTTCTCCATTAGATATATCAACTTTGTGGCTTCAATCAAGATAACTTAGAAAGGTTTAAACACTAGTTTGACGACCTTTTCTCCATATTATTCAAATTCATTTTTCTAGTCCACACTTGCTTGGACGAAGGAAGGGGTCAAACCCGCTGGTAAGTCTGGGGTGGCCCTCTTTTCTAATACAACCCGTAATGAGGCCTCCGAGAAACTTGGATCAATAGGACCTACCATTTTATGAAAGAAATTTTTAAAAGCCTCATTCTTATTTTTTAAGGACTTTATGGTTTCCTTGTCTTTGCTAATGAATCCTAGAGCGTTCTTGAGCCCTAAAGCTGCCAATGTCTTGCTCCCTTCCCTAGTAGGCTCACCCAAGTCAACCTATTCAAGTGTGTAATCTTTGAGGGTCTCTTGTGTTTGGGAATTTCTAACATAAGGGATTACTACTCGTGCCTTTCAGTGACCCCTAGTGTCTTGGGTGACATAGGATATTGTCCTAGCTATTATGCTAACCTCTGTTTGGTGAAAAGGATTTCCCTAAAGAGGCCATACTTGTGTCTTCTCCTTCATCCTCATTAGTATCAATCCTCTTCCAAGTCTAAATCTCTTTAGTAAACAAAGTAGGTTTACTAAAGGCCATGACTGGCTCATATGGGGCAATGTGGAGAATGTTTGTGACCTGGTGATCAATTGCTCCTTTGATTCTTTATCCTGTTCTCCCTCCTTTTCACCATCTCCCTCATTCACTTCTTCTCCTTGACCTTCTCCTTCTCCCCTTCCTTCTCCTCTCATGTCTTCCTCTACTGCCCTACCTTTCCCATCCTTACCTTGGGCCTCATCCCTCGAAGAACTGATCAACACTTCTATATTGAGGCCAGTCATGGCCTCTAGTGTGGTTTTAAAAGGTGACATAGTTTCTATGCTTATTGACCCCTAAGGAGTCAGGATGAAGCATAGTAGGGGTGTGGATGGAGGTGGGGTAGGTGTTGACACTATGAGTGGCAAAGTAGGAATAGGCACTGTGAGTGGTGGAGTAGGAATAGGAAGAGTCGAAATGGGAGGTGGGAGATTAGAAGTTAAAGGAGGTGGAGTCGGTGTTGGTGTTGGGAGAGAAGGTGGTGGAGTAGGAATTGGAGGTGGGAGAGAGGTTGGTGGAAATAGAATCTAAGGTAGTGGAGTGGAAGTGGGACTTTCTCCTGTAGCTCTATCCCTTATTGTGTCCTTAGTTATTGTGGTATCTTGAGTTTCAAGCCATTGGCCTATACTGGAGCTTATCCCTATAATTGGCACATTTAGTGCTAGATTAGTGAACTGGGCCAGAGGTGGAGTGAGGACAACATGTGGCTAGATAAGTGTAGGGGCTCCCATGTCAAACCCTATTTTTGAATCAGGCGAGCCCTTCTCTTGGTCTGCAAAACCTTCTAGGCCTTTGAAATCAGATATTTTGAAATTGTCTGAGCCTAAGGCATCCAGAGGGTTTTCCTGATATTTAGGATCTTCTATATGTTTCCTAGAAGTCTCCTTTTCCTTCCTCTTCTAAGATCTGGTCCTTTTATCTAGTGGTACTTCTTCTTCTTCTTCTTCTTCTAGCTCCTCTTGTAAGGTTTCCAGTTGTGGAGATGCAGAAGCTCTCCTCCTTTTATATATTTTCTTCCGCTTTTTGGTGGTAGGAGGATATTGGCTAGAATTGGAAGGGCCTTCATCTTGTGGGGCTTATGATGATCACACTAGAAGATCTATTTTCCATTCATCCTAGTTTTAGGATCCTTGTGCCTTGGATTAGGTCCATACTCTACCACACGTTCATGGCCATAAATTGTGATTGGTTTCTATGGTGGTGCTTTCTTATACTGGGGCACTATAGAATTCTCCCCGCATTGCTTATCTGCCTTCTTCAGTGGATCCATCTTATAAGACATTTTGATCCATGTTTCAGTTGTTCAAAGCACATGCCTAGCTTAGAATTCAATGTCATCATTCTCATCTTTATCAACTTCTACATTCATGATGGGCCTGTCATACATTTTATCTAAAGTGTAAATTTCCTCCAGCACCCTAGCTGAATCATTTTCCCAAACCTTTTGGGGATTCTGATCTTCAATGTCTCCTTTGCAAGGGTGAGGGGCATCCTGAAATAGTCCTTTATTCTGACCTCATGATTGTCTATATAGTTTACCTAGTGATCTTGAAGGTGTGGTTCATGAATATATAATTTGCCAATAATGTGGTTGTATGTACCTATTGGGTTGGATCTGGGCCAGACTATTTGTAAATTTGAAGTGGGAACTCATCCCACTTGAAGGACAAGGATTTGTAGACCTTCATGTCTTGTAGAGTGTATGGACCCAGAAGAATGGGGAAGTCCCAACAATGCTTCTTCTTATGCTTTATATGCTCATAAGAATCTATGAGCTACCTAGCCATTTCTAAAGTAATTACCCAGTCAGATGGATACCTGGAAAAAATTCTTCAGTTTCAAAGTAGGCCTTGCCACCCGGATATATATAAATGCCTTGAATTTTATGTAGTAAGACCCAATGGACCTCACCTTGGCAGCTGCTTCCTCCAACATCCTCTTCGCAAAATCACCTTCAATAGATTGGATGTTTGCAAAGATGAAAGCATCGTTTACTATTCTTTAATCTAGGCTATCCTCTGGCATATTTTCCTTTATTACTAGTTCTGGATATACAACATGGGGCCATGCATTCTAATCATTTATGTTTCCTCTTTTGGTAAGTCCCAGATAGTTTTCCCATGTGGTTAGCAAGTACACTATGTATGTACTCATATAGAATTTTAGGTTATGTCTCACTCTTGTTAGCTGTTCATCTAATCTGTCACTGACAATGGTTCCCCAATCAAATCTAGACTTGCGGCCTCTGATCTTCTCTATAAGGAGGATTAACCAATCTTCAAGTTGGATGGATTGAGGTAGTCCATACACTCTTCTTAGTAATGTCACCGCTACCTGGATGTCATCCTTCATATACCCCCTCCCGAGATCTATTTTATCCATTTTGTTTTTTGTAAGAGGTTGCTTGAGGTAGTTGTCATTAACAATCTCATATGCATCTTCACCTTTGTTCCAGAACCAACTCATGCCCTTTTGAACAAAGAATTTATAGAGCTTGTCTATGCCCTTATGGAGGTGGAAGACCTCTTCTATGATTTCTGGCCTTATGTCTAGCACCACTTGTCCCTCTATGTTTCTGACCACTCTTTCATCTAGACTATAATGGTTTTAAAGTTTCATGATCAACTCAGATGAGGATAAATTCACTGGGTGGGCTCCTATGTTAACCAGGCCTGAAAGGAATAGTGAAGTGAAATCCTTAGATCTTCCTACTTGCTGAGAGAATCTTACCAAGAACTCATCCCAGTCCACATTACTGATGTTAGTGTCTATGATTTCTATGTGTTTACTTCCAGTCTTTGAAGGGGGTGATTCCCCTTGTACATGTGCTTTTTTGGAGACGTTGTTCATTTCTTAGCAATTCCTGTGAGAAAAGTGCAACTATTAGTGTTTTATTGAAAAGGAAACTAAAAAAAAAGGAAAGAACTGATTAATCTAGGAAAATAGAAGTGGGAAGCTATTCAAGTAGCCATAAATGCAAATTTCACACTTTCAGCCTTTTCAGGCTTTCGGATGCCAAAAACTGGGTCAGGGTTCGAAAGGGCCGAAAGTGCAGAAAGAACAAGCGATGAGGAACATAACCTTTTAGACTTTCAGGGTGCGAAAGTCCAAAAAGAATATAAGACACTGAAAGTAAAAAATCCAAAGATGGATGAACATGCTTCAGCAGTTTGGACTTGTCACCATTTCAGAAATTTTGGATGTCCGAAATGACAAAAAGGCCGAAAGCATGAGAAACACTTGGGCAATAGAAAACCCAACCCAGTTTTTGGCCTTTTGGAGGCCAAAAACCTATGATAAAGGTCGCAACAAAGAAAACCTAAGGGGAAAAAGAAAAGAAAGGGAAAGAATGAAAAGACAAGAGGGATCCTCCCTCGCAAGCCCAAGGGTGCAAAAAACCCTAAGGACTTGGGAGAAAGGTACACTAGAATGGACACACAAAAAAAAACATAAAACCCTAACCTAACCAGTGGAGAAAAATAACTGGGCAGTGAGAAAACCTACCTCTTGAGAGCTAGGAGTGGAGGATGAAGGAAAAAGAGGCCGAAGGTATAGAGAAAATAGCCACAAGTAGAAAGGATGACGAAACAATGAATTCAGAGGAGCACGAAAGACACAGGAGAAAGAAAATGCAAAGTGAAGAATCACTTAGGGCTCAAGCCCTTATATAGCCCGTGGACGATGTCACCACCTTTTGGTGTTTTAGGGTCTGAAATATTGAAAGGTTTGAAGGTTTGGTCCTTCAGCCTTTTTGGTGTTTTCAGAGGATGAAAACACCAAAAGGGCCAGTCTTCGGCCTTTCAGCCATTTCAAAATTTTGGAGGACTCTAGGTCCTCTGAAACGTCGAAAGGGAAAAATGGCCAAAAAATGCTTAGGCTTGGCTCAACAGGCCTGTTCAGAGACCCACTTGCAAGGAACCGAGAAAGGGGGCAGACTCAAAAACCAAAAGACATAGAAAAGGGGGATCCCCATGTTCAAAGGACCAAAAATGGGGTGTGTGTTGTGGACCCACAACAAATAGCCCTAACAAAAGGAGGAATGACCAAGGCATTTCTTCATCATCAAGACTCTTCTGGGTTGTAACTTTGCAGTGGAACAAAAAACAAGAGATGTATTTGTCGATGATCTTTCAATGAATTTCAATTGTAAAGTTTCTGCTGGTCTCCTTAGTGTGTGTTCATGTGTGTTCATTCCTTGACCTTTGATTGTGGTAACCTAAATGTTCGTCAGCTATTCCCAACCTTCGCCATGTAGATCAAGGCTTCTTAGAAAGATATTTGTTTCTAGTCAGGCATCCATATCCCCAAAAAAAATTTCCCTGAATCCCAAGTATAACCTTTCTCTCCTACCAACCGAACGTTCATAGCCTTGATAGAGGTTGTCATAGTCACCCTAGCATGTTTTGTCTGCTAGGCTATAGCTTTTTCCTGAGATTTCTATTCTTTGGAAAGTTGTTCTTGTTTTATACTGGGTGTATGAAATGTATCAAGCTTTCGATGTATGTTTATTCCATGTATTCAGGTCCATACTTTATTCTTTGATTGATCCAAGAAGCGATTAGGTTGTGCCATTTGGATTTCACACTTGTGACCTCTCCAGGCCACTTTTCTTTTTGTGTGATCTTTCTTCTCTTTCTTCAGCTATTTATTTCTTTTTCTACTACCTTCACATTAATTTAGACTTGGGTTCTTGGATTGGTGGGTACCCAAATCCATGTACTAATGCTCATCACAACTAACAAACGATTGAGAAACTAACATTCTTGGGTGTCATCTCTTAATGTGTTTTGGTGATTAGGATGAGTGAGCTTTAAACATCTTCCTGTCTACCAATGATAGATGTCACTACTTTGTATTTTGGAGTGTCCTCTGCATTGTATGTTTCTTTGAGGAATTTGACTAAGAAATACCTTTTCTCCCATTTAGGAACTACTTGGATTGAATCCAAGACACACTCAAACCAAAGAAAAACAAGCCCCGACAAAAGGATGTGACCAATGACAGAGGAAAGGGACTGTCAACGAAGAAAACAAAGAACCAAAAGAAAGAAACAAAGAAAGAAAAATGCTATGATACAAGGGACGAAGCCAGTCCCATTTAGGATCCAAAGTAATGTTTGAGGAATTGGCCATTGATAGGAAAAGGGGTCAACTCTCCATTTAATGTGCCAATCCTAAAAGTGTTTTCTCCCAATATCTCTGATATCTGATAAGGGTATGTCGACAATTTTTGGAATTTGGTGTGGCTACCTACCTTTTCTTTTGCCTTATCCCACATGAGAACAAGGTCACAGATCCTAAAGGCTTTAATGGTGGCTCTCTTGTCAAACCACTGCTTGACAATGGGCTGGTGCTTTAACACATGCTCCAAGGCCAAGGTTCTTTTCTCCTCCAGGTTGAGGAGGTTCATAAATCTGACTTGTACTTGATCTTTGCCTCCCATGTATTGGTCCATAAATCTAAATATTGTGATTTTCAATTTCATAGGGAATACCGGTTGCAATACATAAACCAGTTGGTATGGGGACGTGCCCAAAGCATTCTTGATCCTCACCTGGTTGGTCTATAGGGCATATTTTAGTTATGTGTGCCAATCCCAGGGATTGTTGTCTAGGAGATATTTGATCACCATTGTCAAGTTCTTATTGGTAGACTCTCCTACTCTATTGCCTTCTAGATAATAATTGGAGGAGAATTTGAGGATTACCTAGTTTTTGAAGGCCCATTGTGTGAGTGAGGCAGATGAGAAATAAGGAGCATTGTCACATACCAGATAAAATGACATTCCAAACTTAGTTATGATGCGCTCCTCTAGGAATCTGGTCACTACCTCCATGGTGAAATTCTTAAATACTTAGGCCTCCATCCAATGTGTGCATTAATTGATAGCCATTAGAATAAACTTGTGTCCTACAGATGAAGGGGGGTTAATCACTCCAAAAAAATCTAAGGCCCATTGGGCGAACAAATTTACCTCATAGAATGGCTATAAGGGCATCGCCAGATTTATCTCCTAAGTTGCACTTGTTTGGAAAGTTTGGCATGATCTTACATGTTTTCCAGTGTCTTTGAATAATGTTGGCCAAAACTATCCCGCCCTTAGGATCTGGTGGGTGGTTTCCTCAGCTGAACCATGCCCTGTCCCGTATCTGTCATGAAAATCTTCTAAGACCTGCTTTTCTTTGAGCCTATCCAGAAACCTCAGGTACATGCCCTCATAATTGCATTTATACAACTGACCATTCTTTAGCATGTAGGATCTACTTTTGATTTTCAAGGCCCTTCTCTGTGAGCCATCCATCCCCTCTGGGCAACAATTCTGCAGTAGGTAGTAGACTATGTCTTGATACCATATATCAGTTATCACACCTTGATTGGTGTAAGTTTGGCATACTAGACCTTTTTCCACTTCAAAGATCAGTTTTGTTAGGCCTTGACCTCTTACTAGTTTCATCGACTAGATTTCTAGGTCAAACTCTTTTAGGATTTCCATCTATTTCCCTCTCCGCTCCCCTAGCTCATTCTGCATCAACAAAGACTTCACAGTTGCCTTAGGGACTATCCTGAAGACTTTGCCTCTTAAGTTGTAGTTTTGGAACTTCTTCACTGCTTTGATGAGAGAAAAATACTATTTTTCCAGGTTGGGATACCTGATCTTAGAATCTTTAAAGGGGAAACTCATCAAAGCTATGGGTCTCTTATCTTCACTACACTTTTTCTAAGTGAGGATACCCGCGCATGAGTGCTCTGAGGTGAAAGAATATACTTTTAAAGGAATGGTGTAGTCGGGACTGACAAGGACAAAAGATGTAGAAATTACACCCTTTATCTCCTCAAAATATTTCTTCTAGATATTCATTCAAGGGTTTTACTATTTCTACGAAGTCGCTGATGAACTTCCTCATGAAGTTAATCTTCCCAAAGAAAGATATCAGCTCTTTGCAGCTATGGGGCAGTGTTAGTTTTAGAATGGATTCCAACTTTTAGGGGTCTATGACTATCCCATCCTCTGAAATGATGTGTCCCATCAGCTTGCCTTCAGTTACCCCAAACACACATTTCTTAGGATTGAGAGAAATCCCATATTTCCTACATCTCTAAAGGCACTTTCTAAGATCATTTATGTGGTCTACTCTTTGTTTTGAGAAGACTGTGAGATCATCCATTTAAATGATAATACATTTCCAAACCACCCCCTTGAAAGCTATGTCCATTTCCCTCTAGAAAGTGGCCCTAGAATTAATTAGACTGAAGAGCATCCATCGGTAAGTGAATATTCCCCATTTGGTTGTGAATGTTGTTTTCAGCCTATCCTCTTCTTGTACCATTACTTGTTTGTAATTGGAATAACCATTCAGGAAGGACATGGTTTAGGACCCCATTTACTATTTGCAACACTTTTTCAAGAGACGGGAGTGGGTAGTTATCTTTTTGAGAGGCTTTGTTCAGGTTTCAAAAGTCCACGAGCAGTTGGATCTCACCAGTTTTCTTTCTTACGAGTACCAAGTTGGCCACCTACGTACAGTGTCTTATGGGGAATATGATTCTAGAATATAGCAATTTCTCATCTTCCTTTTGTATCAAGGGCTCCATAGTGGGGTTAACGGGTCGTTGACATTGGCGGAATGATTTAGAATCTGGATTTAGTGGGATATTGTGCACGATGACTGAAGTGTCATATGTTTTTAGTTCTTCATAACTCCAAGCTATGACATATTGATATTTTGTGAGGAGTTGGACCAACTAATCTTTCTCCTCTTTGGTAAATAATTTCCCAATGTGAACTTCTCTCGGCTTGTCTTCGGTGCCAAGGTTATAGGATTCATACTCTTTACCATTGGGTGGTATGTGTGAACGTCTTTTCATAGTGGTCCCATTGCTATCAATAATCCTCTTTAATTCCACCATTCCATGCTAACTTCCTCTTCCACCTCTTCTTTCTCTTCGTCTATAATTTGTTTCTGGAACCCTCCAGGACACATGATGAACTCCAGGATGTGTTGGTCATCTTGAAAGACTTGGAAATTGGTAACATTGTCTGTGATGGCCAGGACTGCAACAATTTCAACTGAGAACTTATTTAGTTTAGACTTCTCCATCAGATGTAACAAACTGGAGGATACAGCTAGAGCATCAGCCACCACATTCTTCCTTCATGGGATGGCCTTGATGTTGAATTCTTCGAAGTCATTGATCAAGTCCCACACCCTGTTTTGGTATGCTGAAAGCCTCTTATCATTATAAGAATACTAACCATGAACTTTCTTGATGACCAATTGTGGATCTCCTTCCACTGTTAAGGCTTTTATTCCTTTCTCATGGGCCAGGAGGAGTCCACGGACCAATGCTTCATACTCTACAACATTGTCAGTGCACCACAATTGCAATCTCTATGCAGCATAAAAATACTTACCTCTTAGATTTATGAGTTTGATCCCTGCTCCTGCTCCTTGTTTTCATTTGGAGCCATCAAAGTGTAATTTCCATATCTGGTACTGCTTTACAGGTTTTGAGCCATCTAAAACCCTTTTAGAGAATCCCTTTATTCAGAGCTGTTGCTTCTTTTCTCTGTCACTACTCGAGGAAGTTGACTCTCCATTTTCCATCTCTTGGGTACTTTTGGGGCCAGGGGATTTAGTATTTTCACCTTTTATATCTTCTTGTAGTTCTCTATATGGTGGACACACTCCGTCATCTAAAGTGTTCCAATCACTGAGCAATTTCAATGTAGGGCTTTGGGTGTCTATATCTGACCCATTATCTTGACTCTCGGTCAGGGTGTATTTGTCCAATAATTTATCTGTTATGACCATAGAGTCACCTTCACTTGCCATCTCAAGGGTTTCCTTTCCTGCTTCAAATACCCTCAAGTTTTTTACTGGTAGAGAAATTTGGGTCAGCACTCAAGACAGTGCACCTTAGCAATTAGAGCATGTGAATTCTGAGTGACTCTCTTGATGTATCCAATAGTACCTTAGCAACATAAGGATGTTAGGGTTTGCCTCTTTTCCTAGGTGCTGCATGATTTTTTTTATACTACTGATGAAGTGTTGAAAGATGTCTTCATGGATGTTGGGTTCCATTAGGCCTTATACCAAACTATGGCTTTGTTCTTCAATTTCCCTAATTTGGAACATGAAAATTTCATCCATCTGATAAGTGCCTAGGTCCGTCTGTGTGAACATGACTTCATTAGGAGAATTATATTCAGTGATCATCTTTCTTAACTTAGGCTCAACATCAATCTTGATTTGGTTATTCAGTCCCTTCTATGGTAACCATAACTGCGTGAAATCTGTGGACAACCACCCTCTCAAGAATTTGGTCCATTGTCTACTTAGTAGAATTCCATAAGTTTCAGGAATATCCACTATGTGCACATCAATGTATTCTTGTTACTTGTATCCTTGGATTAGCAACTAGTTGGATATGCACATCCTTGAGAACACCAATTACCTTGACTTCTGTTTTGTTGAGCTGGATTACTACTCTGTTTGTTTTTTGCAGAACCATTCCCAGTTTCTAATAGATAGATAATGGCATGACCTTGCAAGATGCTCTGGGATCAATCAGATAGTTGTGTAGGTTCTTCTCAAATATCCATAGACTGAGTAGGAATGGTGGTACCTCTATCTTGTCTTTGAACATCACTGGGAAATCTTCAAAAGCATTGATGTTAGAGGTGGTCTTTGCATTGTTTCTCATTGTACCTTGCTTTGAATGGTCTAGGGATTTCAAGAGGGCTTCTCTCTAAGAAGAAAAACCTTGAAGAATATTGAACATGGATATGTTCTCCTTTGTCTTCTTTAGTTCTTCAACTGCACTATATTTGTCTTTCGACCATGTCAGGTTTCTATAATTAGTGAATTTGTTTGGTGGGGATAATGCTAGAGCATTTGGACCTCTTGGTGGCACAGGGTTACTACTTTCTTAGGGATATGGTAGAGTCGATTATTTTCTTGAAGCTATGCCATTGGTCCTAGGTTCCTTTTGACTCCATAGATTGTAGGAATTTAGGTGATCATTCTAAAAGGCATGAACTTATGAGTACTTAGGTTCATTTTCCTTTTGGAAAGGGAAAACAAACTCTTCTTCTCCCGAGCCAAGGCCCAAATTCTCTCTGTTTATTGATTCGTAGAAATCAAACATCATAGCGTTGAACTAAATGGGTGGTTCTTATGGATCTTGGGGATACTGATTATGGGAGTTTCCTTCATATCCTTTTTTTTGGTGTAGATTTGAAGCCCTACAAAAATTGGCCTATGAAGTTTCATATGTGTTAGCATTATCTGCCAGTCTACTACCATTGTTGGGCTGGGTGTTCCATGATCTACCCGGTCTTTGTTACCCAAATGTCTTATCCTATGTATTGTTGTTATTTTTTTAAGAGGTAAAATTTTTGTTTTGATTCTGGGGATAAGGATTTGGACCATCTGGTGCTCGTTGGTATCCACTTTGGTTTTGGGAAGGATTTAACTTCATTTGAGTGAGCTCATTTGTGAGTTGGGACAAGGTATTCTTTACAACATCCAATTTAAAGGCTAAGTGGGTATCTGGTTCATCTTGGGGCACAACTCTCTATTCTACAAATTCCATTTTATGAGCCTTGTAATTGGGGTAAGTGATGGATTGTTTTAGGGATGCAAATGGTTGTATCGGAATTGGATTCAATGGGTGTGGATGAGTGGCCAAAGCTTGACTTCTTGTGGAAAATGGATGTGGGGTAGCATCATTGTTAATGATGGGAATGGTTGTAAAGTTCCCCTCTTGCGGATCCATTTGTTGTGTGAATGTTATGGCCTCATTATAAACCTTTTCCATTGTGTCTCTATCTACAAGTGGGAGTTTTCTCAAAAAAATTGAGGTGAAGGGATCCAGAGCTTTGAGGTAAGCTTGTATGATGGTTGTCTCTGGTATGCTGTAAGGAGATTCCAATGTTTCATGCATTTTGTGGAAACGATGATGAACATGGAAATGAGATCCTTAGGATATTTACTCATTGTTATGAACTGGTGATGTGTCATAGCCGGATCCACATATAACTTAAATTGATTGAGGAATTTGGTTTCAAACTTGTTCCATGCAGAGATAGATCCCCTTGGTAAATTCAAGTACCAATTGTATGCAAATTCTCCCAAGGTGAATGGGAAAATATGTCAGACAATGTCTTAGTGGGCAATCTCCTTGCGGTTGCAAATTTATTTGAAGGTACAGATGTGCTCTTCTTTTGTCCTTGATTCACCATACAAAATGTGTGCAAAACCTCTTCAAATTTTTAGGCAATTCATGGAGCTTCCCAACAAAATTTAATGGTGAACTTTGTATGTTGGCAAAGAAAGCCATCAAATGAAGTTGTTGCAAATTCTAATTTTGCATGTTCTAATTTTGATTTTGGTTTATGGCTATAGTCGGGGCAGAAATGTGTGATTTATGTCCAAGCGGGTTCTATGACTCAAAAGGATGGTGATAGGAGTTCTCTCTTGTCTTCCCTTTGTCGCTACGATCCCTTTGATGGTGAGTGAGTTCAATGAACTCACTTCTTTTCAAAGATGATCTAAGTACTCACTCAAACCATTATAGAGAAAAAGAGCCAATGTTATCCATCTTTTCAGTCTTGAGGCCCTCCTTCTAGCACCACTTCTATTGAGCGTTGTTTTGACACAAGTCAACAACTAGGATCTCTAGACTAAATTTCCTCTCTTGAAAGAATAATAAAGTTATTCCCAAGGTTCTTCGGGGTTGTGGTACAACCTACTTGGTTACTCAGTCGAAGATAAATATTAATGTTCACAAAGAGTCATTTTCTAGTATGTTCAAGACATCAAACTGCAAAACAACTTTAGCACTTTTTGGTATTTTCTGATTTATCAAAGATTTGTGTTTTAACCAAAGATGAAATTTTGTATTTTCGAGATGATTACTTTCAGATTTGCAACATAATTTAAAGGAGTAAGGTAACAATAAATAAAATAAACTTTCTGAAAATGAAATCCTAATGGACATAAGCCATTGTCAGTCTTCCCTTACGAATTGAATGATAGAGAGATTTGGAACAAAGCCACAAAGTATAAATCAGACAATGTCACAATTCTATACTCGATGGATGCAATCGTTTGAGAGAAAAAATATTCACTCGTGAAATATTTTCAAAACCTATCAAATCATGAAGCCACCATGACATGCGCACACATGAGATAGATTTATCATTAATCCTAATAGATGATCTTCTCCAAGTTGGAGATTTGATTCTGAACAGTTGATTGATTGTATGTTTGTCATTGATGACAACATATAATACACAACAATACTTCTGTATGTAATTATCCATATGATGGCATGAAGAATTGTGTGGATAGATACATGTTTATTATGCTATGTTCATACACACAGACCCAAATATGATGTTTCAGTAAAGATATGTAATTATTATGTTATTGACGGTTACAGGTCTAGAGGTATAACGATTTAAGGCTGACGTATGTAACGTGTTTCTAGAGTTGCGCTTATCATCAGGATATGTGTGTGTATATTCATGATTAATTATGAGTTGTTGATATTACTCTAAAGGTGCCAAATATGTTTCAAGAAGATTGCTAAGTTATGGTCAATTTGGTGAAGTCGACTTAGTGAAGCAACGTGCCTATTTAGTTTGTACTTGTGCGGTTGTAATTATGCTTGCGCACTTAGTAGAGCCGACAAGGATGTTATGAAGAGTTGTCTAATAGGTCATTTGATCTCATACTTAGTGTATGTACTTATAGAAGGTCATTTGTGATAAGAAGATTTGTGGAAGCCAGAGATAAGAAAAGCATAGCGGAGTGTTAAAGAAGCAGAGCTATATTTATCATATGTTGATAATATAGATATTGAAGTTGAAGCTTTTAGAATATAGATAAGATTTTTATAGTGCTTTACAAGAGGTTAAAGCATCGGCACACAAAAGGAACTGATTAGACAAGCAGTGTCACAAGTAGCAGTTCATCTTGTTGATACAGTGTGTATCAAATATCCAGAAGGTTGTAGTCTTCACCACTTGGATAGTGAGTCCTTGGATAGTGAGTTCACCACCCCTAACAGGGTTATTGTAAAAGACTCCTAACAAGGCTAGACCCTTAACCAGGTCACTATACTACTGCATTGTAATGAGAAACTCCTAACAGGGTTGAAAGATCTTTTAACAGGGATTACTATAAATAGTATAGTTCTCTGTGGGTACTAATTCCCACTAGGGTTTTTACCATTTGGTTTCCCCGTAACCAAATTGATGTGTTGTTTAATGTTTTATCTGAATGTACATTTAATTTATATCAATCTAGATTAATAAGTGCAAAATCTTTAAAGTTGCTGATAATTAATTCACCCCCCCTCTCAGTTATCCCTGAAGTATTCTAACAATTGGTATCAGAGCCAAGTTCCTTGGAGAGAAAGCCTAACAGCTTAAGGTAGATCAGATGGCATACTTCAAAAAAGAGAGTCCTAAGTTCGATGGAGAGAACTATCTGGATTGGAAGAACAAAATGATAACACATCTACAATGTGTTGGCTTTGAAATCTTTGAGATTGCCACACAAGAAGTTGATATTCCATCTTTAAAAGACCTTGCAAAGGATGATGCTACAAACAAATAGAAGGAGGTATTCATAGCAAGTGCTATTTCAAAAGAAGCCCATATTAGTGTCCTATCAGATAGTGAATTTTTTGAGATCAAGAAAGTTGACCGAGCTTACACCATATGGAAGTACTTGGAAGATATGTTTGAAGGAGACATCCAAGCAAAGAATGCGCATAGAAAGACATGGAAAAGAAATATAATAGTCTTGAAATGTTACCTGAATAAAAAATTAGAGCTTATAATCAGAGGATAAATGAAGCAGTATCTGGAATTAGAAACAATGGAGGAGAAATTTTAGAAGAATACATAATGGACAAGTTAATGACTACATTGACAGTAGACTATGAGAGCAAAATAAACATTCTAGATGAGACCATGCAATTTTCTAAAGACTTCAAGAGAGAGACTTTGATCAGCAAAATCTCTGCATTTGAGATATCAAGATTGAAGACTGAACCTAAGAATGAAACAACCTTCAAATCTTCAATCCATGATAATAAATCCTCACACATCTCTAGTCATAATGAGAATGAAGAAACTGATGAAGAGCTAGAAGAGATAATTTCCATTATTGCTAAGAGAGAAAAGAAAGGAAAAGGAAAGTATGAAGGACAACTCCCATTCAAGTTTTTTTCATGCAATAAGATTGGTCACTTTGCATCTAAGTGTCCCACAAGAGTCAAGAAGTTCAAATCTGATTACAAACCTAAATATAGGAAGGAATGTTACCATGTTGAATAAGGTGTAACTGATGAAGATTCAGGAGAAGATGAAATTGGATTCATTTCCCTTAAAGACATGGAAAGGTTTCTCGAAGATATGGACATTGCAGATAAAGAAGAAGATCATGAATTAGCCTTAATTTCCAAAGTAGATGTCAGAACTGATTGGATCATTGACAGTGAATGCTC
>MU227968.1:4684440-4730319 GCA_018584345.1 Thuja plicata | reverse complement strand
AGCAATGAAGAACAACAGATTACAGAGGAAGAAGTCACACCTAAGGTTCCTAAGTTTACATCCAAATACCACTCTAAAAATGATATCATTGGAGATCAGAGCAGCAGTGTTTTGACCAAATCAAAAGATAAGAATCTAACAGTGGATGAAGAGGTATGTTTACTTTCATAGATTGAACCTTTAAGTGTTGAAGATGCTTGTAATGATTCTGATTGGAAAAATGCAATGAAAGAAGAACTAGATCAGATAGTCAAAAATGACACATGGGAATTGGTTCCTAGACCAAGTGATAAAAACGTGATTGGAACAAAATGGATTTTTAGAAACAAAATGAATGAAGAAGGTACATTAATAAGAAACAAAGAAAGATTAGTATGTAAAGGATATGCACAGAGATAAGGAATAGAATACACTAATACGTTTTCCCCTATGAGCATATTGGAAGCCATAAAATTTTTTTTGGCATATGCAACAGTAAAAGACTTTACAGTTTATCAAATGGATGTCAAATCATCCTTTTTGAATGGTGACTTAAAAGAAGAAGTCTACATAGAATAGCCTAAAGGATTTAACCTTTCAGATAGACCAGACATGGTATGCAAACTGAAGAAAGCACTCTATGGACTTATGCAGGTCCCAAGAGCTTGGTATGAGAGACTAGATGGTTATCTCACCAAGATTGGATTCAAGAAAGGAGCAGCAGATTGCAACTTGTTCATAAGAGAGACACCTGATGGATTACTATTAGTTGCCATATTTGTTGATGACATTATCTTTGGAGGAAATGACAAGCTTAGTACAAAATTTGCAAAAGAAATGCAGAATGAATTTGAAATGAGCATGATTGGTCCTATAAAATACTTTTTAGGACTGAATGTAAAACAGAAAGGTAAAGGAATATTCAATAATCAATCAAAATATGTGAAGGAAATATTGAAAACTTTCAAGATGGAGGATTGCAAGCCAGTATGCACTCCTATGATCACAGGAAGTAAACTTTTAAAAGATGATGACTCCACAGTAGTTGATAAAACATTGTACAAATCTATGATTGGAAAGAATATTTATCTTACTCAATCAAGACCTGACATATCTAATGCAATTGGCATTGTTGGAATATTTGTAGCTGAATCCAAGCATAATCACCTAATGGCAATCAAGAGGATATTTAGATATCTTAAGGGATCTATAGACTATGGTTTATGGTATCCTAAATCAGAGAATACACAACTTCATGTGTATACTAATGCAGATTGGGCAGGTTGTATTGATGACAGAAAGAACACTTCATGAGGAGCAGTATTTCTTGGAGAAAGGTTGGTATCTTGGACAAGCAAGAAGCAAAATTGTATTTCTCAGTCAACGACAGAAGCAGAATATGTTGTAGTAGCACTGAATTGTACAATAATTGTTTGGATCAAGTAGATGGTTAAAGAATTTGGTATTTAGGTTGATTATCCTATTGTTATTCATTGTGATGACACTAGTACTATTAACATGTCTAAGAACCCTGTGATGCACGCAAGGACAAAATACATAGAGATCAAGTACCATTTTCTGAGAGAAAAAGTTGCAGACAAGGAAGTGAAATTGGAATATGTAAGCACAAAAGATCAGTTGGCAGACATTTTCACGAAGCCTTTAGCAAAGGATAATTTGAGTATCTAAGGGAGAAGTTGGGAGTCATTCTCTCTCCTAAGTCTGATTAAGGAATGCAACAACTACATCAGTCCTATGTGACTGATGAATGGTTGACTACTCTACTTCTGGAGTAGTACCTGTGCATAATGGTTTATGGCACCCTTTTCCATTTATGTCAATGGGGGAGTATGTACTAAAAACAAGGAAAATAAGGAACACATACAAGGAGCTTATACTCTGGGGGAGTATACAGATAAAACATAGTCCATGAAACTGTAACAGTGTAGATGAATCTTTGTTGAGGATATTGAGAAAATTGTAAAAGAAAGAAGACACCATGAACATAAGTTGTTTTTAATATCATATGTTGCCATCAATGCCAAAGGGGGAGATTGTTGGAGATTTGATTTTGAACAGTTGATTGATTGTATGTTTGTCATTGATGACAACATATAATACACATCAGTACTTCTGTATGTACTTATCCATATGATGACATGAAGACTTGTGTGGATAGATACATGTTGTTGACATGTTTATTATGCTATGTTCATACACGCAGACCTAGATATGATGTTTCAGTAAAGATATGTAATTCTGTTATTGACGGTTACAGTTCTGGAGGTATAATGGTTCAAGGCCGATGTATGTAACGTGTTTCTGGAGTTACGCTTATCATTAGGATATGCGTGTGTATATTCATGATTAATTATGATTTTTTGATATTACTCTAAAGGTTCCAAATGTGTTTCAAGAAGATTGCTAAGTTATGGTCAATTTGGTGAAGCCAACTTAGTGAAGCAACGCGCCTATTTAGTTTGTACTTGCACGGTTGTAATTATGCTTGCACACTTAGTAGAGCCGACAAGGATGCTATGAAGAGTTTTCTAACAGGTCCCATGATCTCATACTTGGTGTATGTACTTATAGAAGGTCATTTTTGATAAGAAGAGTTGCGAAAGCCAGAGATAAGAAAAGCAGAGCAGAGTGTTAAAGAAGGAAAGCTATATTTATCATATGTTGATAATATAGATATTGAAGTTGAAGCTTTCAGAATATAGTTAAGATTTTTATAGTTCTTTAAAAGAGGTTAAAGCATCGGTGCACAAAAGGAACTGATCAGACAAGCAGTGTCACAAGCAGCAGTTCATCTTGTTGATACAGTGTGTATCAAATATCTAGAAGGTTGTAGCCTTCACCACTTGGATAGTGAGTCGTTGGAAAGTGAGTCCACCACCCCCAATAGGGTTATTGTAAAAGACTCCTAATAGGGTTTGACCCTTAACCAGGTCACTATACTACTGCATTGTAATGAACAACTCCTAACAGGGTTGAAAGATCTTTTAACAGGGATTACTATAAATAGTATAGTTCTTTGTGGGTACTAATTCCCAATGGGGTTTTTACCATTTGGTTTCCCCGTAACCAAATTGATGTGTTGTGTAATGTGTTATCTGAATGTGCATTTAATTTATATCAATCTAGATTAATAAGTACAAAAGATTTAAAGTTGTTGATAACTTATTCACCCCCCCTCTCAGTTATACCTGAAGTATTCTAACACTCCACACATTCGTCACAACAAGGTAGATGGCTAACAACAAACACCAACAAATAGAAATGCGGATTCAAAACATAATAAACAGTTGGCTCTTTGAAAATAATGAACAAGAATGCACAAATTCATCGCTTTCACATAGATAGAAGAAATTTCACACCATGAATGAAGCACCAAATTGTAGATTTTATTGCATTAGGAATCCGACCCTATTACATTGATTTTGATTATAATATGTAGAGTTTTGATCTACAAACGTAGAATGCCAAAATTAGGGCATCAGAGAGTCTAAATTAATGAAAGTAAACTAAAACTAGAACTTTGCTAAAAAGAAACTACTGCTAACTGATAATAAACAACTTACATCAATTTTTAATCCATTTATAATCAATTTTTCCATGCAAGAGGGACAAAACTCATCATGAAAAGAGAGAAAAAGAAGATGGGGTTTCTTTGCATGAAACTAATGTCTTCTTCTTGATCTTGTAGTTCTCCCCTGGAATCTTCAACTGGAGTTTTCTCTGTGGTGGGAACTAATAGGGGACCATTAGTCCTTCAAAAATAAACTCGAGTTGGGCACCCATCTGATGTGGAGTTCAAAACCCATGCAAAAAAGTGACTTGGTTGGAAACACTCTAAATTTTGGACCCCGAACTCTCCTCCAAAGTTTTTTAGTACCCAAAAAAAGCTAAGTGTCGACATCCAAATCTTGAGGCCCAAAATTTTTATCCCTTTCAGAGGCCGAAAGGATGAAAAGTTGGGAAGGTCAAATGGCCAAAATTTCTAAAGGGCCAAAAGGCCAAAATGTGTGAAGGGCTGAAAGGTCAAAATGTCTGAAGGGCCGAAAGGACGACAAGGTCGAAAGGCAAAAATTTAGCACTTTTGAAAAATGGCTAAGTGTGAAAACTATCTCCTACAAGAAAATGGGATGAATGGTTCTAAGGCCTTAGTTAGGAAATACTTCTAGATTGGCAGCCCAGAGCCTTTGTACTATCTCCTGAACCTCTTCATATTTTATCTCCTTCCTCTTCACTTTATTGATCCTCCGTTCTTGCTTCTCTCTAAAAATGGTCAATTTAGAAGTGGAGAACTTGATCTCTTCTTCATGCTCTGACTTTACCTGCATGTATTCCTTGGATTAGAACAATTGGTGTAAGGCCTCTCTGGTGCTAACACCTACCAGATTATCCTTGAACTATTTTACAACTTCTTTCACTAGACGTAAGATCTGTTTCTCTTGGTCCCGGTATAAGTTGAGGCCAATTCCTGACAAGAAACCATCTATCTCTTCCACCCATTCCATGTCTTCCTCCTATTTTTCCAATATGTGGGTAGACCTTAATTGTATTGGCTATGCATTTGACCTAGGGTTCAAATATTTCTAACTCTTCTCCCTCATATATCTTCACTAAGATCTGGAAGCATTATTTCTTGATTATCTTTAGGTCCTAGAGGGTGGCTTTCCATTTGGTTATCTTGTAATCCAATCCACCTTCTTTCTCCATTAGATCTATAAAATTTGTGGCTTGAATCAAGATAAATTAGAAAGGTTTAAACACTAGTTTGATGACCTTTTCTCCGTATTATTCAAAGTCATTTTTTTAGTCTGCACTTACTTGGACAAAGGAAGGGGTCAAACCTGCCGGTAAGTCTGAGGTGGCCCTCTTTTCTAATACGACCTGTAATGAGGCCTCTAGGCAACTTGGATCAATAGGACCTATCATTTTATGAATGAAAATTTTCAAGTTCTCATTCTTCTCTATTAAGGACTTTATGGTTTCCTTGTCCTTGCTCGTGAATCCTAGAGAGTGCTTGAGCCCTAATGCTGCCAATGTCTTGTTCCCTTCCCTAGTAGGCTCACCCAAGTAAACCTCTTCAAGTGTGTAATCTTCAGGGGTCACTTGTGTTTGGGAAGTGCTAACAGAATATATTTCTACTTGTGCTTTCCAGTGACCCCTAGTGTCTTGGGTGACATAAGATATTGTCCTAGCTGGTATGCTAGCCTCTGTTGGGTGAAAAGGCTTTCCCTAAGGAGGCCATACTTGTGTCTTCTCCTTTTTATTCATTAGTATAAGTCCTCTTCTAATTCTGAATCTCTTTAGTAAACCAAGTAGGTTTACTAAAGGCGGTGACTTGCTCATATGGGGCAATGTGGAGGTTTGACCCCAAGTTTTGTGACCTAGTGATTAATTGTTCCTCTGATTCTTTATCCTGTTCTCCCTCCTTTTCACCATCTCCCTCATTAAATTCTTCTCCTTGAAATTCTCCTTCACCCCTTTCTTCTCCTCCCATCTCTTCCTCTGCTTCCCTACCTTTCCCATCTTTACCTTGGGTCTCATCCCCCAAAGAACTGATCAACACTTCTGTATTGAGGTCGAACATGGCCTCCAGTGTGGTTTTAAAAGGTGACATGACTTCTGTGCTTATTAACCCTTGAGGATTCAGGATAAAGGATGGTAGGGATACATATGGAGATTGGGTAGGTGTTGGCACTATGAGTGGCAGAGTAGGAATAGGCAATGGGAGTGGTGGAGTAGGAATAGGAAGACTCAGAATGGGAGGTGGGAGAGTAGAAGTTGAAGGAGGTGGAGTTGGTGTTGGACTCAGGAGAGAAGGTGGTGGAGTGGGAATTGGAGGTAGAAGAGAGGTTGGTGGAAAGGGAATGTGAGGTGGTGGAGTGGAAGTGAAACTTTCTCCTGTAGCTCTATCCCCTGTTGTGTCTTGATATGTTGTGGCATCTTGAGTTTCAGGCCCTTGGCCTGTGCTAGAGCTTATCCCTTCTCTTGGTCTGTAAAACCTTCTAGGCCTTTGAAATAAGATATTTGGAACTCGTTCAAGCCTAAGGCATCCAAAGGGTTATCCTGATCTTTAGGATCTTCTATATGTTTCCTAGAAGTATCCTTTTGCTTCCTCTTCTGAGATCTTGTCCTTTTGACAAGCGGTTCTTCTTCTTCTTCTTTTGGCTCCTCTTGTAAGGTTTCCAGTTGTGGAGACACATAAGCTCTCCTCCTTTTATACATTTTCTTCCCCTTTTTGGTGGTAGGAGGAGATTGTCCAGAAGTGGAAGGGCCTTCATATTGTGGGGCTTGTGATGTTCACACTGGAGGATTGATTTATCTAGTCATCCTCATTTTAGGAGTCTTGTGCCTTGGATTAGGTCCATACTCTATTGCACATTCATGGCCACAAACTATGCTTGGTTTCTGTAGTGGTGCTTTCTTATGCTGGGGAACTATAGACTTCTCCCTGCATTTATTATCTTCCTTCTTGGGTAGATCCATCAATGTCTTCACTAAGATTGGATCCATCTTATAAGGCCTTTTGATCCATGTTTTGGTTGTTCAGAGCACATGCCTAGCTTAGAATTCAATGTCGTCATTCCCATCTTTATCAACTTCTGGATTCATGATGGGCCTGCCATATATTTAATCCAAAGTGTAAATTGCCTATAGCACCCTATCTAAATCATTTCCCCAAACCTTTGGGGGGATTGAGATCTTCAATGTCTCCTTTGCAAGGGTGTGGGGCATCCTACAATAGTCCCTAATTTTGACCTCATGATCATCTACATAGTTTACCCAGTGATCTTCAAGGTGTGGTTCATGAATATAGAATTTTCCAATAATGCGGCTATATATACCTATTGGGTTGAATCTGGGCTGGACTATTTTGCAAAGTTGAAGTGGACACTCATCCCAATTGAAGGCCAAGGATTTGCAGACCTTCATGTCTTGTAGAGTGTATGGTCCTAGAAGAATAGGGAATTCTCAACAATTATTATTCTTATGCTTTATATGCTCATAGGCATCTGCAAGCTACCTGGCCATTTCTAAGGTAATTACCTAGTTAGATGGATACTTGGGAAACTTCTTTGGTTTCAAAGTAGACCCTACCACCTAGATATATGTGAATGTCTTGAATTGTATGTAGTAAGCCCCAATGGACCTCACCTTGGCAGTTGCTTCCTCTGACATCCTCTTCACAAAATTACCTTCAATAGATCAGATGATTGTGAAGATGAAAGCATTGTTTACTATTATTTAATCTAGGCTATGCTCTGGCATATTTTCCTTTCTTACCAGTTGTGGATATACAACATGGGGCCATGCATCTTGATCATTTATGTTTCCTCTTTTGGTAAGTCCCAGATAGTTTTCCCATGCGGATAGCAAGTACACATGTATGTACTTATATAGAATTTTGGGTTATGTCTCACCATTGTTAGCTATTCATCCAACCTATCACTAATAATGGTTCCCCAATCGAACCTGGACATGGGGGCCCTGATCTTCTCTATCAAGAGGATCATCCAATGTTCTAGTTGGGTGGACTAAGGTAGTCTATGAAATCTTCTTAGTAATGTCGCTACTTCCTTGATGTCATCCTTCATATACCCCCTCCTGAGATCTATTTTATCCAATTTGTTTTTTGCAAGAGGTTTCCTGAGGTAGTTTTCATTAACGATCTTGTATGCCTCTTCACCTTTTTTCCAAAACCACCTGAGGCCCTTTTCAATGAAGAATTCATAGAACTTGTCTATGCCCTTATGGAGGTGGAAGACCTCTTCTATGATGTCTGGCCTTATGTCCAGCACCACCTATGCCTCTATGTTTCTAAAAACTCTTTCATTTGGAATATAATGGTTTGAAAGTGTCATGATCAGCTCAGATGAGGAGATATCCACTGGGTTGGTTGTTGCATTAACCAAGCCTGAAAGGACTAGTGAAGTGTAGTCCTCAGATCTTTCTACTGGTTGGGAGAATCTTACTAGGAACTCATCTTAGTCCACGTTCTCGATGTCAGTGTCTATAATTTCTGTGTGTTTATTTCCAATCTTTGAAGGGGGTGATTCCCCTTGTACATGTACTTCATTTGAGATTATTTCCGTTGCTAAGGCATTCCTGCAAGAAAAGTGCAAGTATCAGTGTTTTATTGAAAATGAAACTAAAAAAAATAGGAAAGAACTAATTAATCTAGGAAAAAATAAGCGGGAAGCTCTTGAAGTAGCCATAATTGTAGATTTTGGACTTTCAGCCTTTTCAGGATTTCAGATGCCAAAAATTGGGTCAGTGTCCAAAAGGGCCAAAAGTGTGAGAAGAACAAGTGATGAGGAAAAAAACCTTTTAGACTTTCGGGGTGCGAAAGTCCAAATAGAATATCGGATGCCAAAAGTCCAAAATCTGCAGATGTATGACCATGCTTTGGTGGTTTGGACTTGTCAACGTTTTGGATTTCTAAAAGATCAAAAGGATGAAAGCGCAAGAAACACTTGAGCAATAGAAAAATTGACCTAATTTTTGGCCTTTTGGAGGTTGAAAACCTGTGACAAAGGTTGCGACAGAGAAAACCTAAGGGGCAAATGAAAAGAAAGGGAAAGACTAAAAATATAAGAGGGAGCCTCCCTCACAAGCCCAAGGGCGCAAAAATCCTAAGGACTTGGTGGGGGAAGGGACACTAGACTGGACACACAAAAAATGCAAAACCCTAACCTAACCAGAGAGAAAAACAACCAGGCAACAAGAAAACCTACCTCCCAAAAGCTAGGAGTGGAGGACGAAGGAAAGAGAGGTCAAAGACATAGAGAAAACAACCACAAGGAGAGAGGATGACAAAACGACAAAGTCACAGGAGCACAAAAGATGTAGGAGAAAGAAAATGCAAAGTGAAGAATCACTTAGGGCTCAAGCCCTTAAATAGCCCGCGAATGATGTCACCACCTTTCAGTGTTTCAGGGTCCAAAACACTGAAAGGTCCTAAGGTTTGATCCTTTTTCCTTTTTGGTGTTTTCAGAATCCAAAAACACCGAAAGGGCCAGGCTTCAACCTTTCAGCCATTTTAGAATTTTGGAGGACTCTAGGTCCTCCAAAATGCTGAAAGGGAAAAAAGGCCAAAAAATGCTCAGGCTTGGCTCAACAGGCCCGTTCAGAGACCCACTTGTGAGGAACCGGGAAAGGGGACAGACTCAAAAAATAAAAATAAGAAAAAGGGGGGTTTGCATGGTCAAAGGACCAAAAATGGGTTGTGTGTTTTGGACCCACAATAGGAAGGATATCAAAGATGGTCTCCTACAACAAGGTACCATTAATCATTATACCCCTTCATCAAATGACAAACTCAAGTTTTGGATCAAGAATAAGAAAGTTTTCAATGATGGTGTGACCAATGCCAAAGATGTCCAAAATGTTCAAGCATCCAAGAATCACAACAACAAAAAAAATAACAATAAGTAGAACCAAAAAAATTAGTAGAATAATCAATAACAACAACAACCTCAACATCAAGAAACCAATCAAAATCAACCTAGGACCAATCTCTTCCCATGTAACAACTATAACAATGTTAGTTCCAACACTCATCAATGTTGACAATACACTTCCCTTGCAAAGCCTCTTGGATTTCATCGTTTGAGGACTTGTTGACCAAAACATGATGGAATTTCTAGTTACTAGTCCTTATGATGAGAACCAACCTAATCCTAACTGGTATATAGACAATGAGTATTGTGTATCATCGCATCAAAGGTCATGACACTAAGAAATAAATGAAGTTGAAAATTTATTTTCAAGACCTTATTAATATTGGAAAGATTGAGGTTGAAGGACAGACTAGATCTATAACACCCCTTTTCCCAAGCATGATAAAAAATGGCTCATCATCCAAGGTTGTGCCATATTCTTACAACACAAACACTATCCTAGTTTTTGATTCTTTATGTGGAAACGTTGAATAAAATGAAATCCTAGGCTTTGAATCCTTAGGTGTCTATATCGAAGAATCAGATAGTCATGTGAAAATTCTCAAAATCAGAGGTGCAAATTGTAATGCCATCAATTGAAAATCTAGAGTCACTATTGAAGCCACTACATTTCCTTCTAGGCTATTCACTTCTACTATACCTCCTTCTCACTATGATCTCCTTTCACACCTTGGAAAGATACCCACACAAATATCTATCCTTGAGATTTTATGCACATCACTTGTCCATAAAGAGATCCTTTAGAAAGCCCTTCTTGAGTCATGTTTCCCTGATAACATCAACACATCCCAAACCCAAGCCATGATTGAGAATCTCATCGCACAACAATACCTTGTGTTCACTGATAAGGATTTTCTGCCCCTAGCCCATCTCATAATAAACCCTTACATATTGAAGCCATCATTCACTTCCATAAAATAAAAAGGGTCCTTATAGACGGTGTGTCCAGTTTGAATCTTTGTACCTTAAAGTTAATAAGATATTTGGGACTCCCTGATGAACTCCTAGATGTTACAAAGAGAATCATGATAACAGGGAAATAGAATCTGAAGGCTTGATCACATTGCCTATTCAAGTGGGCCCTACAACAATTGAGACTAAATTCCAAGTTCTTGATTTAGACTTACCATATAATATCCTCCTTGTCAGACCATGGATTCATGCTATTCAAGGTGTACCTTCTACATTCCATCAATGTATCAAATTCCCACATCAAGGAAGAGAGGTTATTGTTCCTAGAGATCCTAAACCCTTTCAATATTTTAAAATATTAGAGGGGGTACAAACCAACTTCTACCAATTGAATTAATTTTGCAGACCATCTCCTAGACAAACACCTCCTGAAGAAGAGACCCAAGAAACTACAAAGACATCTATTGCAGAAGCCCCTACATCCGATCCTAAGGGAAAAGGATCTAAGCAGAAGGTCCATGAGCCCGATAAGAAGTTCAAGTTCACTAACCAAGGTATGGGAGAATATAAAGTTTAATATGCCTTTTACGTTGGTCAACTCCCCTTATCTCCAAAATCCTATGTTCAACCCTCAAAAATCTTTCCCAAGAAGGAAAAATCCATCATAGAATGCAAGAAGAACTCCTTTGAATATTTGGGATCTCTTGAACATGAGCATGTAGAAGATGATGCCTTTTTATGGATTTTTTAAAGATGGACAAGACAAACCTACAGATATACGTAAATACACATATCCAAAGGTAATGCCCATAGTTGAAACTATGGGATATCATGGAACAGGTCTTGGTGTACAAGAAAAAGGTATGAATGAGCCAATCAAAGAAACCAACTACCCTCATGGTAGAGGATTGGGATCCCTAAAGACTAAGGTGAGCTTAATATATGATTGTGAATATTATTCTTATTCATACATTGAGGAGAAATTTTGTGAAGTCCTATTTAAATACATAGAAAATGATCTCATCGATACCAAGCATGTTCTTACCATCATTTTCATAGACCTTTCATCCCCTAGAATCCCACTTAAACACCCTAAACTTATTGATTGGGACCAACAAGAATCACTACCAACTTTGGACATATGTGTTTTAGATGAGTAAGTGTTATCCCTCTTTAGCATAAGATATCTCCAAGACTACAAGCACAAAATACACTACAATGATTAAGCCTACTTTACTAGCCAAGTGAAATCTCTTAGTCACAAAAGTGAGAATAAAAATAAAAATAAAAAAGATAATAAAACATCCCCTGTTAAAAAACTCTTTGACACACCTTTGGGTGAAGAAAAAGATAAAATAAAGGACGTGTCTTCTGGTGAAAAACTTTTTGAGGTGCTAAAAGAGGGATAAATTGACTTTCCATTCATGTCTCTTCCACTAGAAAAGTATTCTATCCTCATTGAAGATACATCTGAAGTGAACCTTGGAATAGATGAGGAACCTAAGATCACCTTCATCACAACATCCTTGAGTGATAAAGAAAAAGAAGACATGACAAAAAAATTTCAGAAAGCACAAAAGAACTTTTCCTTGACTTACAAAGATATGCCTGGATGGGTCCCTGATTTAGTCATACACCATCTTGTGATAGATCCTAAAATAAAGCTCATCAAACAAAATTTTACGCAAAATGCATTCGTAAATAACACTATTATTAAAAGAAGAGCTATAGAAGATGCTTGATGCCGAATTCATAAGACCTATGAATTATTCATAATGGGTCTCTAACATTGTGCTAGTAGGTAAAGATGTTGGGGGAAACCACATCTATTTTGACTTCATAGACATGAATAAATCATGTACAAAGGATGATTTTCCACTCCCCAACATTGACATTATAGTAGATTTGACTGCAGGACATGAAATGCTATCTCTCATGGATGGATTTTCCAGATATAATCATATTATAATTGCAATAGAAGATCATCACGATACTTAATTTACCACACCATGCAGTACCTTCTTCTATCAAGTCATGCCCTTTGGAATTTAGAATGCTGGAGAAACCTATCAACAAGCTATGATGATTATCATTCATGATCTCTTACAGGATATCATGGAAGCATATGTTGATGAAATCTTGTGTAAATCAAAGACCAGAAGTTACCACAATATTTAATAGATTAGAGAGGTACAAGATTCAACTGAATCCTAAGAAGTGTGTCTTTAGTGTACAATTGGAAATCTTTTTAGGTTATATTGTATCACACAGAGGAATTGACATGGATACAAAGAAAGTGAAAACTATCTTAGAGATGCAACCTCCCAAAACACTAAATAAGATCTGTATCCTACAAGGCCAATTATAATCCATTTGTAGATTTGTATCCTAGCTAGCACACAAGGTCAACCCTTTCTCTCATATCCTATGGAAAGATACCAAGTTCTTGTGCAATTTCCTATGTCATAAATCATTTGAACAAGTCAAGTAATATCTAGGTAAACCACAAGTGTTGGTCCAACCTATTCCATACTAACCTTTGATTCTCTACATATCAACCACTACAGTTACACTAGGGGAACTCATCGCACAACTAGATGATAATGGAAAAGAGCGAGAAATATACTACCTAATAATAACATTGGTTGGATATGATTTTAACTACATAGCTATAGAGCAAGAATGCTTAGCCATTGTCTTTTGTATGCTGAAACTTCATCATTACATACTTAATCAGAAGATCCAACTCATTACAAAATCAACCCACTAAAGTACTTGTTGTCCAAAGAAGCACTCACTAGTTGTACAACTTAATGGGTTATGATCCCGAGCGAGTTTAATATTTTTTATGTATAAATGAAATCCATCAAAGGACAAGTGATCATAGACCAATTACAAAAAGGTCTTGTTCCAGGAGACCACCCTATAGTTGCATATTTTTTAGATGAATCCATCATGACTATCACCTTGAGTAAACAATGGAAATTATACTTTGATGGATCATTCACATAAAAAGGATTAGGGGCATTTTTTTTTTGTGACACCACATGGAGATTTCATACCAAAATCCTAGAAGTTGACATTTGTGTGCACGAAAAACATATTAGAATATCAGGCCTTTTTTAAGGGACTTCATCTTGCCATTCAATGGAAAATAAACAGTCTCCTTGTCTTTGATGACTCCTAGTTGGCTATCAGGAAAGTTAATGATGAATATCCGACAAAGGAAGATAAATTTCTTCCCTATCAAAAAATGGTTGAGGATCTGAAATAATACTTTATAGATATTGTATTCCAACAGACCCCTAGAACCAACAACAAAGTTTTTGATGCAATGGCCACTATTGGGTCCCTGATATATATGCTCGAACATAGTCATCAATAAATTTTTATTGTGGAGAAACTTATGGTCCTTTCCTATGACATGCCAAAATCCAAAATGGTGTGTGATATGCTTGGTCCTGACACTCCCTGGTACCAAGATATTTATGCCTATCTACATGCTGAGCTCATTCCCCTCCAACTCACACCTAACCAATAGAAGACCTTCATTCGCCGCACTTCTTGATATACCATCCTCTTTCAAAAACCATTTTATAGAATCCTCCTTATGTGCCTTAATTTAGAAGAAGTTTATAAAAAATAAGAAGAGTTTCATCAAGGAATCAATGGGGCCCACTCCAATAGTCTTACTTTAGAAAAGAAGTGTTGCAAGGTGTGCACTCTTGGTCTTGGTCAGGCCATGTAGTGGTTAGTGACAAGGGTTTAACAACCTCATGTGGATTCTATATGTCTAGTGGTTGTATCGAGCATTAACAGTTTGAGCTTTAGGCAAAACAAAAACTACCCAATCTAATAATTGGTATCAGAGCTAAGGTCATAGGTTGCAACCCCATGAATATCTTGAGGGAAGGATTGTTGCAAGGTGTACACTCTTGGTCTTGGTTAGGCCATGCAGTGGTTGGTGACAAGGGTTTAACAACATCCTGTAGATTCTATAAATCTAGTGGTTGTATCAAGCATTAATAGTTTGAGATTTTGGAGCAATAAAAAGCACCCAATCTAACAAGAATTTGATACACACAAGATACTACTAGACAACTATGGATAATGATGCCTAACATTATGTGAAGAGATATGTACCTTGTCAGCAACACATTGATTTGATACATGCACCATCCTAACCCCTATAGCCCACTATCACCCCATGGCCATTTTCCCGTTGGGGATTTGATCTCATTGGACAAGTATATCCTAATTTCTCCAATGACCATAAATACACTCTAGCTGCCATTGTGTAATTTAAAAAATAGGTTAAGGCCATACCTATTACTTACACTACTATAAAGCAGATAGCAAAGTTCATCCTAAATTACCTCAATTGCCTTTATGGTATCCCACAAGACATCATTATTGATAATGGATATCTTTTTAAGAAAAAAATTATGTTACCGAAATATGTAAGAAGTTTGAAATAACACAATATTTATCTTCTAAATATTATCCACAAGCTAATGGTCAAGCTAAGGATACAAAAAAACCATCACTAAAATCCTCAAGAAAATAGTCAATTAAGCTAGTCATGATTGGCATCATCATGTTAAATCATTCCCTATGAGCCTACCACACCTCCATTTGCACACCTACTAGAGTCACTCTATTTTCTCTTATTTATGGAACTGAATTTGTTCTCCCTAACAAGATTGAGATCCCTTCCCTTAGAATATCCCTAAAGAACCTATTGTTTGATGAATAATACCGAGTTGTCTTCTTGTGAAAGCTCCAAATCCTTGATCAACATCGCATCAATGCCCCAAACCACCTCCATGTGTATCAAAATTTTCTGTGGTTATAAAATAATGGGAAGGTCAAACCCCATGAGTTTGAAGTTGGTGACCTTGTCCAACAAAAAAATCAGAGGAACCTCTAGAATCGTTAAAAGAAAGACAAGTTTTAGCCTAATTAGCTGGGTCCCTATGTTTTCATAGCTAAGTTTAGATCTGGAGCTTATCGACTCACAATGCAAAAAGGAGATCCTATACATGATACAAGAAATGTCATACATCTAAAGCACTTTTATGTGTAGTTTTTCAGGGAGTTCCCTCTTGTTAAATCAAAAATACCAAAAAAATCAAAATATGCAAGAAAAATATTTTTTTTAAAAGTAAAGAGAAATAATCGTCCAATGGTGAAAAATTAGTAATCAAGCACTTTGGACAAGTACCATGGTGAAAACCTTCTCTAGGTGTCATGCATAGAAGAATTAGATCCACCATCTATTAGGTTTATTCCACCTTTTGCCTCATGGAAAGATATCATTCCATCCATCCACTTCTTCCCACCCATTTTTAGATTCCCACACCCTACCCCATGTCTATATGAGAATCCTACCACGTCCATTACACTCTCATCGCTTATTCACCCTGTCATCTCAATCACACCTCCATGATGAGGCATTTTTTAGCCATGTTTGGAAGAAGGATTCATGCCATATATTCCCAACACACTGAGCTTAACCATGTCACATTGAGCTTGTCACAAACAATTTGAGTGCATGAATTTTTCACCAAATCAATCTCGAGATTGAGTTTCCTCTCTATTGTTTACTTCATAGCTATTTCCTATCAAATGCACAAATTTTGACATCAATTAGTCTGTTCCCTTAGGGAATCCTTCTTGAATCATCCTATCAAACCCATCCTTACACGATCCTATTCATTGAAGGAACTATGGACTGAATGACTGCTTGGTCATGAATTTTTTTGTTGATTTTATCTTGGTGTGTCAATAGAGCCTACTCATGATTGCATTAATATTCTATATCTTGGTGTATCTTGACTAGTGTGTATTGATAGATATGACATTTTTAGTATGATCTTGTGTGTACTTTAGTGCATTATTGTAGATTACAAGATTATGGTTATGTATGGCTCACTGGGAGGAGGGTCTCATGCACTTCCACCAAGTCTCTAATCAGGACTTGGGTGTAGTTATGCCTCCTCATGAGTGTCACTACATTATTTCCACACTAATTTATAATCTACATCTATGCTCCTAAATCTACCTTGTTTGTCTGAGATTCTATTCCACGCAAAGAAACCATGTCATCCATGTTGTCTAGCATGCAATGCATACCTCCCTTTGCAATATCAAACTTGGTTATGCTCTAAAAAATCAATATGATATAAACCCCAAAATCATTTTTGCATTTAGTTAGTTGCATCAATTACATTCATTTTATTCACTTTTCCCCCCATCCCGACTAGCTAAGTGTCCCTCCTAGTTGTCTTGATAAACACATAGATATGTTCCATTTTAGAGGTCTTAATTGCATTAGTTACATTGTTATATTGTATTAGATTGCATTTTATCCTTAATTGCATTAGTTACATTAAAAATTTGAATTATGTTTCATTAGATTATCTAGTTGCATTGCTTACAAGCATCTTATTTTCATATTGCATTTGGTTCATTTCATATGTCATTTAGTTAAATAACCATTTATCATTTATCATTATCATTCATTATCATTTCATTAAATTTATTTGTTAGGTCATTATTTACCTTATCATAATTTCATTACACATTTACATTCATTTTCACTTTCATTAGGTTCACTAACTATTCATTTACCATTTCATTAACTAGTTATTAGTCCACTTTACATCTCATTTCAGTACATGCATTAAATCCACATCATATGTAGTGCATCCATTCATACATTTCATTTACATCTCCATTATATTAATGCATATCATTAAAAATTTATATATCCATTTCATTAAATGTCATATATCCATCACATCAATATACATACAAGCATACATCATGTCCACTTCATATCCAAAAAATCATGTCATGACTCATTAATCATTAACATCACATTTTCATCATAACATAAGCAATCAAGTATCCATCACATATAGATCCATAAAATCTCTATTTTTCATAAATCACATACATAGTTTAATTTGTATATACATCATACATCCATATAAACATCTATCATATCTATAATCCACACATCCTTGCATCGTAAATGTTAGGATCATAATCATAACCACATTGTATAGTATGAATCACATATCACACACATCCTGCATCACAAATGTCAGTACCATAAACATAATTCATCCATGCATCATAATCATAAACATCATATAGAACCAACTACATCATCGTGTAGATCATCAAATAATAAATGTCCATGATAGTCTATAAGAGTCCTTAATGTCCATCAAAGTATCCCATCATATAAAATCATATAAAGTACATCATATAGTACATCAAAAAATACATCATAATGAAAATATATCAGTTGTACATCTCATCTCAAAATGTAAAAAATGTGTATCAGGTGTCTAGAAGTCCTCATGTAGCTGGTTGGGATGGCCATCCTCCGTCTCTCTGGGGTGATCTCAGTGGCATGCCCACTCAATCCTAGGATCCCCCTCCTATTGTGTATGTTTGGGTCCTCTCTAGAAAGGCTCAATATTGTTGACCCTCTGGCATGAATTCATTGTATAAACTTGAGTAATACTCTACCTCTCTTACTATCCAATCCTCTCTCTAGTGTTTTGCAAAGACATCTATGAGCACCTAGCCCATCCCCCCTATTGTGGTATCCTATTGAGAGATCCATCAATCTTCCTTGTATGTATTTTCTCTAATCTATGCCTCATCTTTCTCTATATTCAGTGCTTATATCTACTATAGGAGTTCATCCTCAGATCCTAGCCCCACCTCTATGATGTTACCCCTAGCCTATGTAAACTCTCTTGGGTCAACTCTTCATCGGAGGTCTGCTAACACAATTTCTAAACTAGTACTATGTATTCTCTCAGCATCATAGACCCCCTGTAGTCATGCCAAATCTACCTATAGAGTGTCTCTCTCATCAAAGGTGTTCTCTAAATCCTCCCTCATAGTCTCCAAGTCCCCCCTCACCCTATGAAGATCCATGCAGATCTAGTATCCATCCATAGTAATATCATCCAATCTCCACTGTATGACATAATAGACTAATCATGTCACCATCCCATGTGGTGGTTCTACTTGTGTTGTTGGTTGTACCAGTGGTGGTTCCTATCCTTGAGGTACCTATACCTATTCTAGGGTTAGTCCCCATGTACTTGAGGAGCCTGTACTTACACTCCTGCGACCTAAACCTATACCAACACCTAACATGCTCTTTGTCTCCCTCTAGCTTCGGTTTCCCTTTTTCAGTGCACCCTCCCTCCTGCTACTCCTCCATATCCTCCATCCCCTCCTCCATCACCCCCCTCCACAACATACTCATCATGTTTAGGATACATGTCTTCAACCACCTGTCATGCGTTTGTCAACCTAACTGACCAATGTGCGGCCCACCAAGCTACATACACAAGAGTCACCCATACATCGAAGATCACCTACCTTCTCTGTCATGGGATGTGTTGCATAGACCTACAAATGGACCTAGATGCTATTGGGTTTGCACCATAACCCCAAGTTCCAACCTCTTGAGTGATGTTCAAATGTGGAAATATGTTGTGCAACACATCCTGAACTAGACCAAACTAATGCATAACTTGCCAAGGGTGGTACCTCATGATCATGTATATTGTCCTCCCTAACAACTAGCAGTTGTAATGGATATAGGGAAAGTGTTACATGTCCTCTATCCCATCCTCTCTTTGATGTTTCTCATCCCAAAGCTTGCAAGGCTCACAATATTTGAATGTTGTCCACTCAAACAACATGAGCTCATCTAACAACCACTACTAGTACCTTATTCCTCTGACTGATGAATAATAAATTAGATTCCTGTATCTCCATACATATGGCTTGTACTAATTCATATGCTCCCAAACTTGAATCAGCTTGGCCAACACTATATGCTCCCAGACCCCAAAAATATACTGCACTTTCCTCTGCCATCATCTAGCTCAAAAACCTAGCCCATCTATGTAAAAATCCATGACCCTCCAAGTTTGGTAACATCCTCCCCCAATCAGACATGACAGGTACAATGCTATTATAGGTAACCCTAGATCCACTACCAACTCCTACAGTATCCTACTTATGTCTCACAAAATATCTACCATCTGTCATCTAAAGCATGTCTCCATGTAGTACTTTGAGTCCTCCAAGATATACTCAGGAATCATGCCATTCTTAGGCACTTGGTATATCCTCCATACATCTAGAAAATTAATTGTGCCTCTCTTGTAGAAAGATCAAAGATGGAGGTGTCATTGTGCCACATCTCCAATAATACAATCATAAGCGCATTATGCGCTCAAATCAAAGGCCAATCATGCATGTAGTCTAGACTACATAGAGTCACAATCCTGAGCTCTGTAGTGCTTAGCTAGTCTTGCATGACCATCATAGTAGGTGAGTGCTCCATCAAACCCAATGACATATCTTGCAGCTCAATCCATTTGACCACGTGTCAGTAATACTTAGTTATTTCCTATTCTTCCCAACCTCGGTGCTGATTGGGGCATCATGTCCCCGATCTACCCTAAGTCTAGCCTAAAACCCCTAGGACACATCTTGTAATGCTAATTAATAGTCTTTTATTTCATCAATGAAAACAAAAATTCCCAATAGGAGACACGGATCGACACAGGCGCCGGTCCATAGAGATGTTGATATAGCCTCAAGTCTCCCCAACCCAAAATCCCCTCTTTAGCATTTGCAAAGACGTCGATCTTGAGATCTATGTCTCCACTTGCAGAGGTTCTTCAATGAGGATGATGATCCTATGATAAATGTCTATGTAGACATTGATTACATGATCACAACCCTTGCTCTGACAAGTTAAGCCCCCCTTAAAAGTTGTACGACCCCTAATAAATTTGAAATTGAAAACTTTAAATGAAAGTACAAAGGCAGGTCTTCGATACTCACAACGAGGTCCCAGTATACTAATCTCTATTAGAATCATAAAGGCTCTCCCAACTGGTTCTTCTCTCGTCCCACTACTATCTCTCTTAGTGCTCTAAGTTTTGAACTATGTGTGTTGAAAGTGACCTCTTGTAGGCCCCTTGGGGCCTACTTATAGCACCCCTATGAGCCCCTTTTCCATCCTGGGCCCCATTTTTCATGTTGTCTTCTCCCACCACCCTAATGGTCATGAAAAAATCCTCCCTTCCTCCTTTTTATTCATCCATTTCCCTTCCTTTTCCCATTTTTAAACAAATAATCACAAAATTTATTTAATTTGGCATTATTTTCTCGAGGGGCACAAACTTTCATTTTCATTGTTGTGGCACGACTCCCAGGCCTCTATTTACCTTTGGGGCATATTATTTTCTTTTCTTTGATGTGATGCCAATTTTGATGTTGTTAGGTCTATTCAAAAAAAATTCAAACAATAAGTCCCTGGTCTATTTTTGCAAGGTGTTTTGTGAAGAATACTTGAAAAAACCCTTGTTTCATGTTTCATAGCATAAATTTTGGTCCTAAAACTCTAAGCGTTGAAAAGGTTTCTAATTTCATGTTACTTTTTATCACTTAAGGTCATGTCTCGAATGGGTTCCTTTTAAAAATGTGCATGTTTATTAAGTTGTCGATATCCTAACCCCGTGGTCATGTATTATTCCCTAAGTCCAAAGTCCACAAGTGTTTTAATTAAATCCATTATCTGTTAAGCAAGTGTATTTTGATCTAATGGCCCACTTAATGGCTTATTCCCAAAGTGCTCAAAATCTATCATTTAAGCGATTAAGCCGTGTCAACGCATGTCTTTGGTGGGTCCAATGGTCAGAAAGGATCTTAGTTAAATAGCGGGAAGATGTATTATCATCAGATGGTAGACTTAATCACTTGATCCCAACATGATCAAGATCTATCCTTTAAGCGATTAAGTCTGAGAGACGCGTGTCTTTGAAATGACATGGGCCATGTCCAAGCACAGTATGGTGGGGATTAAAAAGAAAACAGATCTAACAGATGACTTAATGGCTTATCTTAAAGATGAGCAAGATCTAGCATCTAAGTCATTAAGTGGTGATGACATGTGTTGAGGTAGTGACGTGTATTCCACTAAAGGTGAAGCTAACCGTAGAGTAAAAGGTGAACAGTTTGTTGAAGATCTAACAGCTGACTTAATCGCTTAAAGGCAAAGTGCATGAAACCTATAACTTAAGTGATTAAGTTGTGACGCCACATGTCTTAGTGGGTCTGGCTAAGGTCGTAAATGAAGAACTAAAGACAGAGCATGTACAAAGAGATCAAACGGTCGGCTTAATCGCTTAAAGGTAAAGTGATCAATATCTAATGGATAAGAGATTAAGTCATGGTGACGCGTGGCAGAGGAAGTGGGTCCAGTACAGCACAGAAATGATGTTAAGTAAGATGCAAGTTGGAAAAGATCAGACGGCTCGCTTAATGGATTAAAGGAAAGGTGCTTGAGATCTAGTGATTAAGCCAATAAGCTATGCTGACATGTGTCCAAGTGGATGACGTTGTAGTTGTAGTCAGAAAACTCAAGATAAAATAACTTGCAGCTAAGTTAAGGTGAATCTGACGGTTGACTTGATCACTTAAAAGGAAAGTGAATAAGATCTAGCATTTAAGAGATCAAGTTGAGCTTACACGTGTCCCAGATGAATAGTTGTTTCCAAGAAGAGATGAGAGCCTTCAGATGAAGGAGATACTACTAGAGATCTATGGTCCAGATTAAAAATTCTTAAAAGTGATCATCAGTGAGTCATTAAGCCTCAAAGTTTGAATGAGGAAAATTGATTGCAAAACCTGTGGCCACTTTAGTTCAATTCAATGCAAAAGAATAATGTGATTGAGGCAATATAATTCACTGCTTAAAATTGAAGCTACCATAATTCATCAAAATCATTCAGGCAAAGATCAAAATTGCAGTGAGATTTAGCTCTTTGCGACAAATTGCAGAATGGGTAAGTCTCTTGTGTTACAGCCAAAATTCAAACTTTCAGTGAAATTTGAAAGTTGAAAAGGTCTCAAAATTCTTGTTTAAATCTAAATATCAACCTCATAAAAAGCCCTAGTTTCAGAAATTTGCCCCTAGGATTGAATTCTCTGGTAAGGTAGAATATCAAGATAGAAATTTTATAGATGACCTTCTACAGTAGTTGAGTGGGTCTACAAGTGATGCTACCCAAGCTAAGAAAATAGTTCCTGCACATCCCTGTTTTAGAGTTGGGGAGGGTTTGTGCGATACGGGTAGATGGGAAAAGGATCCCAGGAATAGCATAAATAGTTTGAATTTTTTTAAAACTGCTTACAGTCAAAGGAATGCTCCCTCCCCATATTGCAACATATGGGATCTTGATGTGGGAAAATTGATAGTGCCTAGGGTATTTATGGAAATAGACATTTTTACTTTGATAGCAAATACATATGACAGGGTATCTAGGGTTTTAAGAGACACAGAGGGAAATGTGATTTTGAGTGTCACAGTCGATGAAATTAGAAGGATATTCCAATTAAGTGACCTATCCATTCAAATGGATGACATTGATTTCAACTATTTTAAACAAGTCTACCAGACTCAGAAGGAGTACTATAGGAATGAGGCTTTAAAAGGATATTTCAATAAGATAGGGGATTTGATTATTGTTGGCCCAAACACACCAAAGCCATTCAAACTGGACTATTTCAATAGTAATGCTAGGAAAATGTATAGTTCTCTATTCCTTGTGTTAGGAGAAGATGAAGAAGCAACAATTCCTATTCACATAATGTTTATGGTTGTTCAGATTTTGCATCCCCATTTATCAGTAGTTTTTTATTATGCTTCTTACATTGCTGAGCTAATGCATGAGGGTTTAATAGGCATCAAAGATAAAAAAATATATATATATACTCAAGATAATGGGGTGGTATTCTCTATTGATGCACATAATTTTGTTCAATAGTGCTGATATCTTTGAAGAAGAAATGGACCTCACTAAATTTTAGGATGATGAGGATTTGCCTATCCAACTGTGGAGTGCTGATTTATCCTAGGATAGAAAGGAAGCCAACTATGTAAATTTTGATAGAGTTTTTGCTTCTAGGCTTAAATCCCTGTTATGTAAGCAAAACCCTAAAATCCACATAGACATGATGAGACTATTAAGACCTATGGAGTATGCCCCAGAATTAAAAATTGTTCACAATTGGGGAGATCTCATCTTGTACCTTGTCTCTACAGTTATCAGAGTTTATGGATTCAGGGGAACCCCTAATGTTCTACCTTACAGAGTGCCATTGAATATTGGGATAGCAGAAATTGTGAGGCAAATGGGTTGATTGAAAGAAGAAGCCTTGAAAGGAAAGATGAAGGGATGTATTTTCCCTACCCTTACCAGAGCCCATCACTTCATTATTACAAAGGGAGGATGGACATATTTTGATAAGTATTTTGAGCCATACCATCTAGCAACATCTGTGTCAAGATGTGTAGAAAATGAAGGTTTTACTATGAATATGTTAAGAAAGAGGACCAAGTGCCTAGCACTTGATCACCAATTCAACTTTCCAGAGGACATCATAAGGAATGTGTTTGATTTTAATGATCAAGAGGTAAGGAAAGAAAAGTGGCTGGTGTATAAGAAGTCTTTGGATTTTGTTTACAATTTTGACAGATCCTATGATCCTTTAAAGTTATTTTTGCCCTAGGGCAAGAAGACTGAGTGGTCTATAAAAGAAGAGGGTACAATAAAATTATGCCCAAGATTGATAAAACTTCTGATCAAAAGGGAAAAAGATTAGCAGATACAAGTACTTAGACACTGCCATCTTCAAAGAGGCAGAAGATGGAGGGAAAAGAACAAGCAAGTGAGGTATACTCCCCTTCTCAGTCCCCTCTACAAATGGATGACCAAGCTATTGCAAAGCAATTGGTCCAAATGGGAAATATACCGTAGGTTTTTATCATAGCCCAGGAGCTATATGTAGGAGTGCCAGAAGCACCCAGACATGCATCTCTAGATCTTATAGTAGAAGAGTTTGCAGGAAAGGAGCTGGACACTGTAACCAAATAGGGCAGTGAAGATTTTCTGTCTGATGATAATTTTGTTTAGGCTAAAGACTTTATTTAGTTCCTTTGGAGAGCCCATATTGATGAGTTCAAGGATAAATGTCACAAATTGCAAGAAGCTCAGCAAAACCAGAGCAAGGAAGATATTGGAAAGGAGGTCAAGCAAGAATTGATGGCAAAATTTTACAAGATAACCCCTGAAGAGGGCACGAAGTTGGTGAAGAAGAAAGGAATCCTTATCTTACCCCAGTGGGATTTAGCTGATGCTATTGTATTTGATGATGTGAGTAAGGAAGCCAAACCATTGCACACTGGTGGGACATCAATTGGTGCCTATTTCAGCGAGGATCATGCAACACTAGCAATATGGTTCTTGAAGAGGAAAGATAAAAGGAGAAAAAATGAAGATGATCAAGCTGAGAGTATAGCTAGCCTCATAATAAAAAGAGTGTCAGATACTTTAGGGGTAGAAGAAACTAACCTCACTTTGCAAACTACTAAATTAAGTTTGAAGGTAGTTGAGAAGCAAGAATACACTTTCAGGATCTTAAACCAAAAGTATGTGGTTGTTCTGAAAGCTTACAATGATGAGAGGGTCAAAACATGCAAAAGGATGATAGGATTGCATTCCCATAAGGAAGGAAAACAACTCAGGTTGTGCCTCAAAAGAGGATTACACAAGATCCTCACCAGCATTCCTCATCAAGTCCTATAATTAATTATGCTCCTTCCCCTACACCATCAACCTTCACCACATTAGAGGAGGTTGAGCAAGAAAAGGCCAGACTAATTACTGAAAGAGTAGAGATGGAAAGGAAAAAGAAAGAGTGGGTTGAGAAATCTGCAACCTTCAGAGAAGCAGAAGCATGGGTGAAGCAAAAATATGCAGATAAGATACAAAGCACCTTGATGCATTGTACACATGAATTGGTGCCTACTGCCATATATGCACAAGGTAAGAAAATTGTTATCATGATGAATGAATATGATGCAAACAAAGACAAACTAGACCAAATGGTGGATAAGTGGAAAGGAAAGGGAGGATAGTTGAAATTATTCCACGACACTTGCAAAAAGGAGAATGATGTTGACATAGTCTTGACTGGCACTCATAAATGTGTCAAACTGCTCATGGACATAGAGATAAGGAGGAGCATCGTCATTAGAAAGGTAATGGCCCTAAAAAAGGAATAGTCAAAGGACGGTTATGAGATGTTTCCAAATCTCTTCAAGAAAAATGGAGATATCAATGATGAGGTGCTATGGCATCGGCAGATGAATGAAGCTCTGGCAAAAAGGACCAATATCATAATAACCTTGGAAAGCACATTACTGTTTTCTCAAACAGTTGAGATAATGGGCAAGGCTAGAGCATTTTTTGCACTCTATTCAGATGAGATAGAGAAGGCATATATCACCTAGAAGGAGATTAACAACAGAAAAGATGAGGTTCTCAACTTCAACTGGCCAAATGATGAGGTGTACACTTCTTGGAAAGCCAAACACACAATAGTTGATCTAGGTGAAGGTGACAACATGCAGGTGGACAAAGATTCCCAACAAGTTGGTTGATATAGTTGAAGATAAAGATCATACATCACCAACATCATAGACAAAATATTCCAGATGGCTCACACCGAGAAACTTTGAAGTAGTTGCAAGTACAAAGCGGTCAAAAGACAAAATGTGTTGAATATCTATTGTAACAAGAGTGGTTATCACTCCATTATCTATTTTGTCCTTTTAGTGAGTCATTAATTTTGTCCTTATTGCAATTGATTCAAAGCTTGTTGCAATCCTAATCTATAAAAGGATTCCCAAGATCATTGGAAAGGGCTGGAAAATTTATTTGAAAAACATATTGTAAAGGTTTTCAGTCAAGAGGGGATTAATAGCATAATTTGTACTAGATAGTGTAAGAAGTCAGAAATAAAGTTGAGAGATCTTTTGCAGGTTATTGTAGAGGTTATTTCTAAGTGCCTTTTGTATACTGAAATATTATTTTCTAAATTTAATACAAAGATCCATATTCCAATCTCTCATGTGTTATGTGTCATATGAATATGGATTTTCCAATTCATTAGCATAGTTTTATCTATGTTTATATACTTATTTGAGAGTTCTGATCCAGGATCAGATTAAATTAGGCTCTGATTTATGCATAGATTCATCTGACACATTGGAAGGATTCTATTAGTAGTAGGGGTTTTGGGATGATTGTATTATGATTTAAAGTCTTTGGTGAATATTAATTTCAGCACACTGTATCTGAGTCAGAATATAGCCCAATGGATGAAGCACTGATCTGAAGTTGATAATTTTTTTTTTATTGCAAGTCTAGTTGCATAATTGGCTTTGTATTCCTATAAGAAAACATTTTAAAATCCATTAAGTCAACTTTTGTATTAGTTTGTAAAAATTTTCTATCTCACATTCCATCTCAAGGTTGATGTTCAATGGGTGATTAGCCAATTACCTAGTATCTCCCGGTCATGTTGTGTCATTGTGAGATTACTACTTGATAGTACCTTATAAGACATATCAGAAGGTATTGTAGGGTATCCCCTCCTTGGTGTAGCAGGGCCTAAAGTGTAGAAGTATTAGGAGAGTGCTTGTTAGTTGGTCCTTTTCTTACATGAGCATATATTTGGAGGTGGCTCCTCTATAAAAAATCATAAAAGGAAGAGGTTAGTGTTGTTTCTATTCCAACATAAAAAGGAACCAACAAAATAGTGACTCTACTGGGGAACCGTTTTTCATTTGCAATGAATGAGTAAGGTTTCTCAAGTTGAGCTAGACTCCTAACCTACTTACTTGTCATTACTAGTTGGTTGACCTTTGTACTATAGATTTGTATCTTTGCATGTCCCATTTATTTGTATTACTCTTGAGAATATATCGGGATAAATGCTTAGAATGTATTGATATTTGTGACCCATGAAAAATTTCCATAACAGAATTTTGTTACTCAAATTTATTGTGTATTATCCCTGCTTTTTCTTTTGTTGGGTGGTGACTCGAAGAAATCTCTGCATCGGTGCTGAGTTAGTATTATTTGATACACTATTGTCTAACTATGAGTTACAATAATACCAGGTCCAAAATGAATAATTGGCATGAGAATGAATTGGAAGGTGAGATTCCATCCACTTCCAGAGCTTGGAAATTAGTGAACTAGAATGCTACTGGAGTCACCCCGCAAACCTAGGGGTAGAGAAGGAATATTAGAATGGATACTCCCAGCCCCCCTAATCATGAAGAAGAAAATGTACAAGTTGGGCATGAAGCACAACCTAGATTAGGAATCTATGGGGAGTATTATTCTCAGAGTGAAAGAGTCGATGATGTCCCTAGATATACTAGAAAAATGGTTCGTGGTAAGTCTCAAGGACATGATACAAGGTCTAAATCTAAGAGCCGAGGTGAAGAGAATAGGAATGCTGCAAGTGATCTGAGCTCTCCCTCATTTGAGAGACCACATGCCCATCACCACAGAAGGGAGAAAACCATCATGGAAGAAAATTTAGAATTTGATGTAACTCTTGTGGATTCTGAATAGATTTTTGAAGAAGTAGGTGAGTTGGAAAGAAAGATCTGAGAAAAAATTTCCTTGAGATAAAAAAGAGAAAGAGAAAAGGAAGAAAGAATCAAACATGCTCAGATTCAATATGACCAGTTGAAAAGGCAACTTAGAGATTTGGAAGCAATGAATGTCGCTATTATACCTGAGAAACTGGAATATGAACCTATTGTTCAACAATTATATGACATACCAAAGACCAACAAAAAAGGTAAACAAAAGCTAGCAGCCATTGAAATAAAGGAGCCAGTGAACAAAGGAAGTATGGTGGATCCCCTGCTCAAGATGGATACTGAATTGGAGAGACATAAAAGAAAGAGGGAAATAATAGCAAAGGAATTAGAAAAGGCAGAGTTGGAAGCCTTTTCTCTTGAAATGAAGAGGAAAATTGAATTCCTTAAGAAAGCCTCTGGTCCTCATCCTGCTGGTCCTGGTCCTAAATTGTCGGTGAACTTGGAAAAGAATATACCACCACCTATTGATTCTGGAAGTGCTACCACTTCAAATGCTCAAGGTAATACTTTATCTCAAAAAAATCCTGTCTATACTGAAAGGTACAGACAATTTATTTTTCTTGGCATCCCTGGTTATCCCAATGAAATTCCTAAGAAGATTAGGGATAAGCTTCCTAAATTTGCTAGGAATAATGTTATAACATGTGAAGAACACTTAAAGCATTTTATAGATATGGTTGATGACTATGAAATTGCACATGATGATGTTATGATGAAGTTATTTGTGCAATCACTAACTGAGGATGCAAGAGACTGGTTTAGAGGATTGCCCCATGAGTGCATTGGGTCCATGGATGAGATGAAAGAATGTTTTAGGGACCAATATGGGGACAAAACTAATGAAGGGTTCATTTTGAATGAGTTCAACAATATTAGGAAGAGCCCTAATGAAGAAGTGGTGGAATTCAATATCAGATTCCAGAGGGAAATGTACAAGTTTTTGCAAGTAATGAGATTAGATGACAAGGTATGTCTCGCTACCTATCTTAATGCCTTTGATGCAAAAATGGGTTATTTATTAAGAGATAAGAACCATAGGAATATTAGGGAAGCATATAAGATAGTAGTCAACATTGAGAAAAATAGAAGAGTTTCTGGTAAAGTAGGGAGGAGAGAAGATTGGAAACCCACCAGGTATAATAAAAAAGAGTCAGATAAGCCCTTGAGTTCAAAACCTAAGGAGGATGATAGCCTTAAATTGATTTTGAATGATTTGAAGAATCTAAATCCTAGAGAGAGTAGTCATAATAGGGTTCCAAATAATGATAAGCCTTCCTATGGAAATGACAATAGATAGCCTAGGGTGCAGAACTATCCTTATACTACTCAGTGGAAGGATGGGAAACCTATTATCCCACCAAAGAAGGATAATTCTAATGAAAAAACCCCTGACCCCCTACACAAGACTTCTGTAAATATGTACAGTGAAAACCCCTGGTGTGTACCTTGTCAGTCCCCACACAACCCTGAATATTTTGTTATTGCTACTAGAGTTTCTGCCACTGAGGAAAACAAAGAAGAGGAAGAAGAAGAGTATGATGATAATGGTTGTGCTATGAATTCCTCATTATTTAATGAAGAAATATATTATCAGCCTGATGACTCTGATATACACAATTGGGAAGTTGATAATATGAGATGCAATGTTGAAGGATGTGATGAGACCATTGTTTTGAGAAGGCCATCTGATGAAGAGATAGCTGAGATCATAGCTAATATGGTTGCACAAGCAAGGGGTAACTATGTTTTAAGAAAAAGAGTAGTTGGAAATGCAGATGGAAAGCCTGCTGGTATCTTCATCAAAGATACCCCAAATAGTACCAAGAGGCCATAGGAAAAGGAGAAATAGGTTGAGGGTACTAATAAGATTTTGATTAAGAAGGGAAACAAACCTACTAGCCGAAACATGCAGAAAGAAAAGATGAAGACACCAGAGAGTTATGTACCTCATCCAAAAAAGGAGGATAAACCACATAGGGGAAATGAAGCTAAACTGGCTACTCAAGAAGATGTGGATTTCACAAACAATAAATCAAACATTTCTGATATGACATACACCCTTGTGGATATGGGAAAACTTTTGTCTCAGACAATTGTTAAAGTTCCTCTATTAGAAATTATGAGGATAGGAGAATATAAAGAGAAGACCCTGACATGGGTGAAGAGTGTCAGCTCTACCAAAACTATAGAACAAAACAATAAAGTGTCAGACACTAAGGATAAATCATCAAAGGAATCTGATGAACTGGTATCAAAGATTCCACAAATTTATTTAGATACCAATATTTTTAGTACTACTATAGAGATAGTCCATCCTTTTTTCCTAACATTTTTAATAAATGGAAAAATGTTGAAGAACTGCATGATTGTCTCTAGGGCACCCAATACTATTATGCTTGCATAAGTCATGAGATTTATGGGACTAAAGGTAGACACTCCACATGGGAGATGCCAAGCTATGGATTCCAGAGAGGTGCCTGTCATAGTTACTAGGCTTTGTCTTACAAATTGGTAGCTTTCCCGAATAAAGTGCTCACTATGAGTGTATTGGTTGTAGACATTCCCCCCAATATGGGATGTTATTTTCAAGAAAATGTAGTGCATCTATGGGGGAAAGCATTCAATGTGATTTATCATTTGCCACTTTCAACATAAATGGTGAAAACATCAAAGTATCAAAGGAAACTAGAACTCCTCATATGATTGAGGAACAAGATGATAATAACATGAATTGTTTCTTGATTACTAAAATGGGGTCATTTCAAGTGTAGGAAAGTCAAGTTGTAAAAGGATCACAACTTGCATTGTTTTCAGAAGATGTAAGTAATTTATCTCAATAGACTAATTTATGGATAATGTATTTTGATGGTGCTAGTTCTAAGGAGGGGGCTGGTGATGGAGTTTTGTTGATATCTCCTTCTAGAAAAACCTTCAAATTCTCATTTTCTCTATTGTTTAATTGTACAAATAATGTAGCAGAATATGAGGCTCTATTGATAGGTCTGAGGCTAGCTGCAAGACATGGAATCAAATACATCAGAGTTATTAGAGACTTTGAGCTAGTGGTATCTCAGATCAAATCTAAATATGCATCAAAGAACCATAGATTGAAGCAGTACTGAAATGTAGTATGGGATGAGATAGAAAGTTTTGATGCATTCGGTATTGACTGGATGGATAGAAGCCAAAATAGAATGGCAGATCTACTAGCTTACATTTCCTTAAGGCCAGAAGACATTACCTTTACTGGAATTTCTGAGATAGAAGTTCAAACTAGGCCTTCAATACCTGACAATGTGGATAGCTGGCAAGTATTTGATGATGATGTAGATATTCTTAGATTCTTGTATCGTGAGGCAGGTCTTGATAATAAAGAGATAGCTTTCAAAAATTATGTAAAAAACATTGATGGAAAGGATACTGTCTTGGGAAAGGAAATATTGCATCTGAAGTCAAATAAGGTCCCAAAGGGATTAGTTGTTTTGGAGAGAGCCTTTGATAGTAAGGGCATACCTTACTCTATTACATGTGTAAATAGATCTGAACATTTGGAGGATGTTAATGTGGGACAGAAGAAGTTCCTAAGAATTTATTTATTGGTAAAAAAATGTCACCTAAGGTGAAGAAGGATCTGACTGATCTTTTAAGGAAATACAAAAAGGTCTTTTCTTGGACATATGATGACCTGAAGGCATATAATGAGGAGTTGTTTCAACATGAAATACCATTGAAAGAAGATGGAAAGCCCTTTAGGAAAAAGAAAAGACCCATAAATCCCACCCTCAGGCCTAAGATGGAATAGGAACTGAAAAAGATGAAATATGCTGGGATAATCAAGCCCATTAGGCATTCTTCCTAGGTTTCTAATCTGGTCCCTATTAGAAAGAAGAATGAGGATATCAGGTTGTGTGTGGATTTCATAAATTTGAACATATCTTCCTTGAAGGATAACTATGCTCTCCCCAACATGGATAATATTCTATAGAGAGTCACTGGATGTGAACTTATGTCCATGATGGATGGATTCTCTGGGTATAACCAGATTATGGTCAAAGAATCAGAGCAGTTTAAGACTGCTTTCACCATGCCATGGAAAACATATGTGTATGTGAGAATGCCTTTTGGTTTGATGAATATTGGGGCTACTTTTCCAAGGGCCATGGATGTTGCATTTTCAGAATTCCTGAAAAAATTTCTTGAGGTCTATCAAGATGATCTCACAACCTATTCAAAGAAGGAAGAGCAAGATTGTGAGCATTTGGAAAAAAATTTTGAAAGAGCTTTAGAATTTGGGATTTCTCTCAATCCCAAGAAATGCATCTTTGGGGTGATAGAAAGTAAGTTATTGGGTCACATTGTTTCAAAAGAAGGGGTTAGAATTGACCCAAATAGGGTAGCTACTATTGACAGAGTTCCCATCCCAAGCAATGTCAAGGGAATTCAATCATTCTTCAGACAGGTAAATTTTCTCAAAAGATTTGTCACTAACTTTGCTGAGAAAAGTAGACCAATTTCAAAGATGTTAAAGAAGGATACTAAAATGGAATGGGATGGGGAGGCAACCAAGTATTTTCAAGAAATTAAGCAAGCTATTACATATGCCCCTGTCTTGAGAACTCCTGATTAGTCAAAGCCCATGAATATTTTTTCATTTTCATCTTGTCACACTATTGTTGTTGTGTTGTTAGAGAAGAATGAAGAAGGGTTTGAGAAGCCTATTGCCTTTTTTAGTAAATCATTACAGGCTGCAGAGCTCAAGTATGATATAACTAAGAAACTGGCCTATGCATTAGTAAAATTTGCGAAATCTTTTAGATGTTACCTGATAGGTGCTATTGTAGTGGCTTATGTTCCTTGAGCAGCAATTAAGGACATATTTTCTCAACAAGAGGTGTCAGGAAAGAGATGCAGATGGATAAATAAGATTCAGGAGTTCAATATAGAAATCCAAATCAAAAAATTGGTTAGAGGGATGGGTTTAGCCAAATTGATGGCTAGTGCTAACCTAGATACTAATCACATTAATACCCTAGAAGAAGAGTAGATACCTTTCATTTCTAACCTTGACCATTGTGACTAGTACACTAACATTATTTATTATTTGAAAAGGATGAATTGTCCACAGGGCATGGATGAGAATAAGAAAAGAACACTAAAATTGAAAGCAATCTATTTTTCCTTGATCATAGATGAATTGTGGTGGAGGAGCCCTGAAGGAATTTTATTGAAGTGTGTTGATAGAGAACAAGAAAACAAGATCCTACAAGAGATGCATAGTAGAGTGTGTGGTGGCCATTACATGGCCAAGACTACTACAAATAAGATTTTCAGAGCAGGGTTCTAGTGGCCAACTATTTTTAAAGATGCTTATCAACTGGTTAAAAGATGTGATTCTTGCCAACGTTTCTCTGGTAAGCTAAAATTCTCTAGTAATGTGCCCCTCACACCAGTAGAAGTTCAAGCCCCTTTTCAACAGTGGGGTATTAATTTTATAAGAGAGATAACTATAAAGTCCAGTGGAGGACATTCATGGATCATTGTAGCTACAGACTACTTTACTAAGTGGGTGGAAGCAATTCCCACTAAGAGAGCTACAAGTAAAGTAGTAATTGATTTTTTACTGAAGAACAATATAATTACTAGATTTGGGTTCCTGGAGAAGATAATCTCAGATAATGCCATGTGTTTTAAATCTAAGGAATATGTCAATTTTTGTGCTGAATATGGTATTCAAAACTCTTACTCTGCACCCTATCATCCACAACAGAATGACCAAGATGAATCTACAAATAATAGCCTCCTCAAGATTATTAAAAGAGTTCTGGATACAAACAAGAAGGCCTAGGATTCAAAGTTAACATTGGTTGTGTGGGCATACAGGGTGACATCAAAAAAGGCTACTGGATGTGTACATTTTGATCTAGTTTATGGAATCCAAGCAAGATTTCCCCAAAACAATTTGATGCAGATGTACAAGTTTGTTCAGACTTATGATGATGATATTGATACTGACATGCAATTGAGAATTGATGACCTGGTGGAGTTAGATGAAGCCAGGAGGGAAGCTTCTGTGAAGAATGCAAAACTTCAATTGCAGGTGAAGAATTTGTATGACAAGAAGGTAGTCTCAAGACATTTTGATGTGGGAGATTGTGTTCTCATGTGGAATGCTAGGTTGGAGGATAAAGGAAAGCATGGGAAATTTGAACCAATTTGGCTGGGACCTTACATTGTCCATGAAAGGTATGGGAAAAATTCATATGTATTGAAAGAGCTTACTGGAAATATTTTAGAAGTGATAGTTCATGGACAGTTCTTGAAGTTATACTTCCCATGAAGTCTAATTATCCATGAACATTAGGTTTGTATACATAGTGTGTTTCTGCAAGTGTGTCTCCTTCTGTCTTACTCTAGTTTGATTTTTTGTTGTGTGCGTAGTTTTGTTTTCCAGTAGGTTGGTATGCTCCCCCGAGATTCTGAATTCTTGTAACACCTATAGGAGGTATTCATCCCCAGAAAGAACCACTATTAGGTCTATTCAAAAAAATTTCAAACAATAAGTCCTTGGTCTATTTTTGCAAGGTGTTTTGTGAATAATACTTGAAAAAACCCTTGTTTCATGTTTCATAGCATAAATTTTGGTCCTAAAACCCTAAGCGTTGAAAGGTTTCTAATTTCATGTTAATTTTTATCACGTAAGGTCATGTCTCAAATGTGCTAATTTTAAAAATGTTCATGATTATTAAGTTGTTGATATCCTAACCCCATGATCATGTATTATTCCCTAATTCCAAAGTCCGCAAGTGTATTTTGATCTAACAACCCGCTTAATGGCTTATTCCCAAAGTGCTTGAAATCTATCATTTAAGCGATTAAGCCATGTTGACATGTGTCTTTGGTGGGTGTGATGGTCAGAAAGGATGTGGGCCCTATCCAAGCGCAGTATGGTGGATATTAAACACTGAACAGATCCAACAGAACACTTAATGGCTTATCTTAAAGATGTGCAAGATCTAGCATCTAAGCCATTAAGCGGTGATGACGCGTGTCTAGGTAGTGGTTTGTATTCCACCAAAGGTGAAGCTGGCCGTAGAGTAAAAGGTGAATAGTTTGTTGAAGATCTAACGGCTGACTTAATCGCTTAAAGGAAAAGTGCACAAAACCTATCACTTAAGAAATTAAGTCATGACACTACATGTCCTACTGGGTCCGGCTGAGGTCGGAAAGGAAGAAATAAAGATAGAGCATGTACAAAGACATTTGACGGTCAACTTAATCACTTAAAGGCAAAGTGATTGACATCTAATAGATAAGCGATTAAGTCGTGGTAACGTGTGACAGAGCAAGTGGGTCTGGTACAGTGCAAAAATGATGTTAAGTAAGATGCAAGTTGGAAAATATTGGATGGCTTCCTTAATGGCTTAAAGGAAAGGTGCGCGAGATCTAGTGATTAAGCCATTAAGCCATGTTGAAACATGTCCAAGTGGATGATGTTGTAGCCACAGTTAGTAAACTCAAGATAAAATAACTTGCAGCCAAGTTAAGGTGAATCAAACGGTTGACTTGATCGCTTAAAAGGAAATTGAACGAGATCTAGCATTTAAGTGATCAAGTCGAGCTGAAACATGTCCCAAATGAACAGTTATTTCTGGGAAGAGATGAGAGCTGTCAAATGAAGGAGATACTACTGGAGATCTATGGTCCATATTCAAAATTATTAAAAGTGATCGTCAGTGAGCCATTAAGCCACAAAGTTTGAACCAGGAAAATTGATTGCGGAACATGTAGCCACTTCAATTCAATTCAATGTGATAGACTGATTTGATTGAGGCACTATAATTCATTGCTTAAAATTGAAGCTGCCATAATTCATCCAAATCATTCAGGCAGAGATCAAAATTGCAGTGAGATTCAGCTCTTTGCAAAAAATTGTAGAACGGGTAAGTCTCTTGTGTTACAACAGAAATTCATGCTTTCAGTGAAATTTGAAAGTTGAAAAGGTCTCAGAATTCTTGTTTAAATCTGAATATCATCCTCATAAAAGACCTAGTTTCAAAAAATGGGCCCTAGGATTGAATTCTCTGGTAAGGTAGAATATCAAGATAGAAATTTTAGAGATGACCTTCTACAGCAGTTGAGTGGGTCTCCAGGTGATGCTACCTAGGCTAAGAAAATAGTTCGAACACATCCCCATTTTAGAGTCGGGGAGGGTTTGTACGATATAGGTAGATGGGCCAAGGATCCTAGGACTAGTATAAATGGTTTGAATTTGTTTAAAACCACTTACAGTCAGAGGAATGCTCCCTCCCCATATTACAACATATGGGATCTTGATGTGGGAAAATTGATAGTGCCCAGGGTATTTATGGATACTGACCTTTTTACTTTGATAGAAAATACATATGACAGGGTATCCAGGGTTTTAAGAGACACAGAGAAAAATGTGTTGTTGACTGTCACAGCCGATGAAATCAGAAGGATATTCAAATTAAGTGACCTATCCATTCAAATGGATGACAATGATTTCAACTATTTTAAACAAGTCTACCAGACTCGGAAGGAGTACTAAAGGAATAAATATTTAAAAGGATATTTCAATAAGATAGGGGATTTGATTGTTGTGGGCCCAAACACACCAGAGCCATTCAAACTAGACTATTTCAATAGAAATGATAGGAAAATGTATAGTGCTCTATGCCTTGTGTTAAGAGAAGATTAAGAAGCAACAATGCATGTTCACATAATGCTTATGGTTGTTCAGATTTTGCATCCCCATTTATCAGTAGTTTTTTTCATTATGCTTCTTACAATTTTGAGCTAATGCATGAGGGTTTAAAAGGCATCAAAGATAAAAATATACTCAAGCCAATGGGGTGGTATTCTCTAATGATGCACATGACTTTTTTCAATAGTGCTGATATCTTTGAAGAAGAAATGGACCTCACTAAATTTTAGGATGATGAGGATTTGCTTGTCCAACTATGGAGTGCTGATTTATCCTGGGATAGAAAGGAAGCCAGCTATGTAAATTTTGATAGAGTTTTTGTTGCTAGGCTTAAATCCCTGTTATGTAAGAAAAACCCTAGAATCCACATAGACATGATGAGACTATTATGACCTATGGAGTATGCCCCAGAATTAAAAATTGTTCACAATTGGGGAGATCTCATCTTGTATCTTGTCTCTACAGTTATCAGAGTTTATGGATTCAGGGGAACCCCTAATGTTCTACCTTACAGAGTGCCATTGAAGATTGGGAAAGCATAAATTCTGAGGCAAATGGGTGGATTGCGTGGATTGCTAGAAGAAGCCTTGGCAGGAAAGATGAAGGGAAGTATTTTCCCTACCCTCACCAGAGCCCATCACTTTATTATTACAAAGGGAGGATGGACACATTTTGATAAGTATTTTGAGCCATAGAATCTAGCAACATCTGTTTCAAGATGTGCATACAATGAAGGTTTTATTATGAATATGTTCAGGAAGAGGACCAAGTGTCTGGCACTTGATCACCAATTCAACTTTCCAGAGGACATCATAAGGAATGTGTTTGATCTAAATGATCAAGAGGTCAAGAAAGAAAAGTGGCTGGTGTATAAGAAGTCTTTGGATTTTGTTCACACTTTTGACCGATCCTATGATCATTTAAAGGTATTTTTTCCCTGAGCCAAGAACATTGGGTCTCTGATGATAATTTTTGAAGACATAATGCCGACTCTTAACCAAAAGAGGAACAAATTAATGGAGACTGAGCCAGAAAAGGCTAAGGCTATTCTAAGAAGAATTACACAGGGAAGGGTAGTCCCACTTGGGAATTATGTGGTCTATAAAAGAAGAGGGTACAATTAAATTATGCCCAAGATTGATTAAAATTCTGATCAAAAGGGAAAAAGACCAGCAGATACCAGTACTCAGACAATGCAATCTCCAAAGAGGTAGAAGATGGAGGGAAAAGAACAAGCAATTGAGGTATACTCCCCTTCTCAGTCCCCTCTACAAATAGATGGCCAAGCTATTGCAGAGATATTGGTCCAAATGGGAAATATAGGGCTGGTTTTTATCACAACCCAGGAGCTACAAGAAGGAGTGCTAGAGGCACCCAGGCATACATCTCTGGATCTTATAGTAGTAGAGTTTTTTGGAAAGGAGTTGGACCCTGTAACCGAATAGGGCAGTGAAAAGTTTCTATCTGATGACAATTTTGTTTAGGCTAGAGACTTTATTCAGTTCCTTTAGAGAGCCCATATTGATGAGTTCAAGGATAAATGTCACAAATTGCAAGAAGCTCAGCCAAACCAAAACAAGGAAGACATTGAAAAGGAGGTCAAGAAAGAATTGATGGAAAAATTTGACAAGATAACCCCTAAAGAGGGCAGGGAGTTGGTGAAGAAGAAAGGAGTCCTTATCTTACTCCAGTGGGATTTAGATAATGCTATTGTATTTGATGTTGTGAGGAAGGAAGCCAAACCATTGCACATTGGTGGGTTATCAATTGGTGCCCAGTTCAGTGAGGATCATGCAACACTGGCAATATGGTCCTTGAAGAGGAAAGATAAAAGGAGAACAAATGAAGATGATTAGGCTGAGAGTGCAGGTAGCCTCATAATAAAAAAAGTGTCAGATACTTTAGGGGTAGAAGAAGCTAACCTCACTTTGCAAACTGCTAAATTAAGTTTGAAGGTAGCTGAGAAGCAAGGATACACTTTCAAGATCTTAAACCAAAAGTATGAGGTTGTTCTAAATGCTTACAATGATGAGAGGGTCTAAAACATGCAAAAGGATGATAGGATGGCATTCCTAAAAGGAAGGCAAACAAATCAGGTTGTGCCTCAAAAGAGGATTACACAGGACCCTCACCAGCCTTCCTCATCAAGTCCTATCATTACTTATTCTCTTCCCCTGCACCATCAAACTTCACAACTTTAGAGGAGGTTGAGCAAGAAAAGGCCAGATTAATTGTTGAAAGAATAGACCTAGAAAGGCAAAAGAAAGAGTGGGTTGAGCAATCTCCAGCCTTCAGAGAAGTAGAAGTATGGGTGAAGCAAAAATATGCAAATAAGATACATAGCTCCTTGATGCATTGTACACATGAATTGGTGCCTACTGCCATATATGCACAAGGTAAGAAAATTGTTAACATGATGAATGAATATGATGCAGACAAAGACAAATTAGACCAGTTGGTGGATAAATGGAAAGGAAAGGGAGGAGAGTTGAAATTCTTCCACAACACTTGTAAAAAGGAGAGTGATGTTGACATAGTCTTGACTGGCACTCATAAATGTGTCATACTACTCATGGACATATACATAAGGAGGAGCATCATCATTAGAAAGGTAATGGCCCTAAAAAGGGAATATTCAAAGGACCATTATGAGATCTTTCCAAACATCTTCAAGAAAAATGGAGACATCAAGGATGAGGTGGTATGGCATCGACAGATGAATGAAGCTCTGGCAAAAAGGACCAATAGCATAATAACCTTGGAAAGCACATTGTTGTTTGTTTAAATAGTTGAGATAGCGGGAAAGGCTAGAGCATTTTTTGCATTCTGGTCAGATTTGATAGAGAGGGCATATACCACCTGAAAGGAGATTAACAAAAAAAAAAGATGAGGTTCTCAACTTCAACTGGCCAAATGATGAGGTGTACACTTATTGGAAAGTCAAATACACAATAGTTTATCCAGGTGAAGGTGACAACATGCGGGTGGAAGAAGAAGCCCAACAAGTTGGTTGATACAGTTGAAGATAAAGATCATACATCACCAACATCAGAGACAAAAGATTCCAGATGGCTCACACCGAGCAACTTTGAAGCAGTTGCAAGTATAAAGTGGTCAGAAGACAAAATGTGTTGAATATCTATTGTAACAAGAGTAGTTATCACTCCATTAGTTATTTTTTCCTTTTAGTGAGTTGTTAATTTTGTCCTTATTCCAATTTATCCAAATCTTGTTGTAATCCTAATCTATAAAAGGATTCCCAAGATCATTGGAAAGGGCTGAAAAATTTATTTGAAAAACACATTGTAAAGGTTTTTAGTCAAGAGGGGATTAATAGCATAATTTGTACTAGATAGTGTAAGAAGTTAGAAATAAAGTTGAGAGATCTTTTGCAGGTTATTGTAGAGGTTATTTCTGAGCGCCTTTTGAATACTGAAAAAAGATTTTCTGAATTTAATACAAAGATCCAGATTCCAATCTCTCATGTGTTATGTGTCATATGAGTTATGGATTTTCCAATTTATTAGCATAGTTTTATCTATGTTTATGTACTTATTTGAGAGTTCTAATACATGATCAGATTAAATTAGGCTCTGATATATGCATAGATTTATCTGACACATTGCAAGGATTCTATTAGTAGTAGGGGTTTTGGGATGATTGTATTATGATTTAAAGTCTTTGGTGAATATTAATTTTAGCACACTGTATCTGAGTCAAAATATAGCCCAATGGATGAAGCACTGATCTAAAGGTGATAAATTTTGTTTTATTGCATGTCTAGTTGCATAATTGGTTGTGTGTTCCTATAAGAAAACATTTTAAAATTCATTAAGTCTACTTTTGTATCAGTTTGTAAAAACTTTCTATATCACATTCCATCTCAAGGTTGATGTTCAATGGGTGATTAGCCAATTACCTAGTATCTCCCAGTCATGTTGATTCATTGTGAGATTAATGCTTGATAGTAGCTTATAAGACATATCAGAATGTATTGCAGGGTGTCCCCCCCTTGGTGTAGTAGGGCCTAAAGTGTAGAAGTATTAGGAGAGTGTTTGTTAGTTTGTCCTTTTCTTACATGAGCATATATTTGGAGGTGGCTCCTATATAAAAAATCATAAAAGGAAGAGGTTAGTGTTGTTTCAATTGCAATATAAAAAGGAACTAACAGATGCCACATCAAAGAGGGAAAAAATGTAGACGTCTAAAAAATCATTATCACTCTCATTAATTAAATTAATATCCCCTTTGACATTATAGTTAATTTTAAATTAATTAGTTATAATTTTCATATTAACCTACATGTTTAATTAAATATGTTCATTCTATAATGTATTTAAAATTTTATTTAAATGCATCCCTCCAATGTATTAATTTTTTATTTAATAAATTTCACACATTGTCGCATTATTAAATAAATTCATATTTATTTAAATCCTCCATTTATCCTATTTCTTCTAAGCCATGATTTGATTTAATTTAGTTTAATCTAAATCTAAAGCCAACATAAAACCTAGCCTACACCCATCACCTCACCCACTAAACCTATCACAGTTGAATTAATCCTTGATTAAATCCTAATCTAGGTGATTCCTAACTTCATTTAGGCTAATGAGTTGGTCACACGTGTGTGACACGTGTGTGAGAAACTCTTCCCAAGGAGGCCAAACACCTTCATTAACTTCTCCAACCATATCCTTACAAATTTTTACCCTCTCCTTTTCCCAAAGTTGTTCATAAATAAGTGAGAAACTTTGATCCTTTCAAATCTTAAATACCCATCTTGTCCAAAGTTTCTCACACATGTGTGAAAAAATTTTATTTTTGCATGGCCATACCTTTTCCCATATTTATCCTCTGTGGCTCTTATGTGGATTCCACATAGGTTCCACCTCATCTAATCCTCTCACATCCCTCCAAAAATATATAAATAGGAGCCTCTTCCTTTGTATTTTCATCTATCATTTGCATGTAGATTTATAATGCTAGTTTTCTTTCATATTGCAATAGAGATATTCACACTGGTTATTTTTATAGCTTAATCTTTGCATATCAATAAAATATTAGTTCATATAAGTTTTGAATCTTGTATTTTCATTTCTATCATCATCCATTGATCATTATTGCAAACTAGTTCCTCATACTAGTTTTATAATGTCTTTGATCTCCATTAGCTTGAAAATTAGTGTAAACACCTAAATTTGGTCAAACAAATCAAACAAGGAATGAAGTGAGAAAATCAAGCAAAATCAAAAATTAATTGAATTATCAAAAGCTTTTGGATTAATTAAATCAAATAATTGTGTAATCAATTTCAATCAATTAATTGCATAGTTAAAATCAAATTAATTACAACCCATCCAAGGGTGCACATGGCTAAAAAAATTCAATTAAAAAATTTAATTAATTCCTAATATTTCTCACCCATCACATGGGAATATCAATTTCAACCAATGAGAATTAAGAATGGATCTCACATGGATCAAGCCCAAATTGATCCTCCATCACACATCTTGGAGCTGCATCTTGATCACTCATTTTGTCCCCGTATTTGAAACCACCATTTAAATTGTCTTAACCTCTGATATAATTAACTCAACCTAACCCTAATCAAGGCTTAATGAACTCTACCCACTACCCTTGGGAAATCCTTGAAATAGAGGCCATTTTGAGTGAAAAACATATCACACATTTATGAGCTAAGCATCATCACTATAGGCATTTTGATTTGAATTTATAGCTTCCATTTTTAGTTCAATTTGCATTTTAGTGATCATATTTGAAGCATTTTAGAGTATTTGAGAGCTAAATAGGCATAATCATAATCAAATAGCTTCAGTTCTCATTTTAGGACTGTCATTATGTTGAGCTGAGAGCATACTGTTTTACTTCCTAAATAGAGAGCCATGAGATGCTCATTTTTGTATTTTCAATTCAATTAGCTTATCATTGTTAAATTTTGTTGGATTGATTAGATAACAAACTAATTTTATGAAGGTATGATTTTCATATACACAAATGATGCCCACCGTGGGGCTAATAGACTCATTTCTAACATTTGCATGAATTTGTGGTGTATTTGAGTGTGTTATTTTGTAGGATTTGGTAGTTTGCAGGTGAAGTAGTGCATACAAACATAAATATTGATGCCTTTACATAGCCAAATAGCGTGTACCAAAATTATTCTATCTTTTGTCTTACTTTGTCTCAACGTTTCTGACAGATAAAGCGATGCGTAAGAGCATAAACCATGACGCTTTTACACGACAAAGTACCGCGTGTTAAATCTCTTTTGTCTCCTGTCTTTGTTTTTTTCAACACCTCTAACAACAAAGCAACGCAGGCAGGCAAATTTTAACGCATTTGCATAGTGAAGTGACAGGTAGAAGGCTTATTCTGACGCTTACTATTTAATTATGCAGTGCATTTAATTCTATTTTTATGCATTTAAGCTGTTAAATAGCATTCTATACTTTTTAAGTTGCATTTAAAATGGATTGCACAATGTGTATCAACAACAAAGTAGTGCATAGACACCTTTAAAGTATCACTTAGTATCCTTTAAAAATAACGCCTGCTACTATATTTGAAATTTTACAAATTTTTGACAGCCAGTAACTTAAATAAAAATTATTTTTCAAAATGGAGATGTCAAATCATAAGAAGGTGAAGAAGCCCACACTTTGAATCCACAAAGAGGAAAGATAGATCAAAAAGGTGTTAAGGTTTGAAAAACAAATCCATAATGCAAATATTTTTTAAACTTTGAGTGAAGAGGAAAATCTTTCTGATCATTATCAAAAAATTGTAAAAGATTACAAATATAAATTTGTTTCCTTAAATTGAATCATTTCACTTGGAAATATTTGAAATAGCTTTTAATTCGGTAAATTTGAGCTTTTGTGTTTTGGATTTGGTTTCCTCATTTTGTGTGAGTTTTGTTGACTAACTTGTTGGAGGAGAGGATGCAAAGAAGTTGGAACTCTAGCCACTAAATGAGTAGTAAAAATAAAAGAGCAATAAAAAATATGCCTAGCCTAGCTATCTTTGAAAAAGGTAAAATTGTGGCAAGTCAAAGTTGAAATCTAGCTAATTATAAGCCTATTATCATTTGTCAAAGGAGACATTAGGCCTATGCTCTCAACTTGATAAGTTGATCAAAATGCAAAAAATGTCAAATTTGATGATAGAAAGAAAGGTTGAAAAGAAAAAAAAATAGATTTTAAAATCATCTTGTTTGTTAAGAAAAGCATTAGGGATATGCTCTTCACCTTTGGTGAATTAAACTCCCAAAATTTCTTGAATTCCTTTAGTTAAAGGGCTTGGAATGAATCTTTTGATGAACTATAACTGATTGAATGTTTGAAGATGACAAAGTTGATGATCACCGAGATACAGAAAGTTAATGCAAGACATTAAATCAATTAATGTATTGTATTGTCATTGATGTCAACTTGATATCGTATGATTACTCATATACATATTGTCACAACACTTAAAGATCTGAATAGACAAAGTTTTTTTCATCGATAATCATGTATACCGAGTGATAGTAAAACCTGAGGGATAGTGAATCCCAAGCACAAAAGTTCACAGTGTTACCTGATGGACAGTGCTACCTGAGAAAGTGATACCCGAGCAAGAATTATTAACCTAACTATAGTTTTCACCGACCAGAATTGAATTTTATGCCCAAGCTATCTACAATATTCACCAAGCACAATTAAAGTGTTGACTGACGAGGAACTAAAGTTAGGAAAATGACAAAACAACTTAGCTGGTAGGAGCTGAAGATAGAGTTAACTGATTGTTTACTTTGTTTTAATTGATAAGTTAAAAGCTAAAGATAAGAAGGAGATTTAAAAAATATTTTATTCCAAAAAATAAGGATATTTTTACGGATTAAAACTAAAGCAAGCATGACGAGCTTTACGAATCAAGAAGTGATCAACGAAGAAAACAAGAAGGACAAGAAATGGTGAAATCAGGTCTATATAAAGAGACAAGAAACTCATAAGAAATGGGGGAAGAAATGGGGGAAGAAATAGAGGAATGTTGAAGAGAATTCTAGTGAAGATAGACCAATGAGAACAAAGAGCTACTATGGTGATAGATACTTCATTCTCTTGGTTGATGATTATTCTAGAATGATGATTGTTATGTTCTTAAAAGAGAAATTAGAAGTATTCAAGATGTTTAAATGGCATAAAGCTATAGTGGAAAAACAAAGTGGAAAATAACTAAAATTTCTAAGGTCAGATAGAGGAGGAGAATTTATTTTTAATGAATTCACTAACTTTTGTAATGAGCATGGAATTCAAAGACAGGTTTCTGCACTGAGAACACCACAACAGAATGGGATTGTTGAGAGAAGGAACATATCCATTGTTGATTGTGTCAGAACATTGATGATTGAGAAAGGCATCACACAAAAATTCTGGAGAGAATTTGTCAGTACTTCTGTCTACACATTAAACATAGTTCAATTGAAGAAAGACACCAATAAGACACCTTATGAGCTATGGTATGGATACACACCCAATGTAAGTTACTTTAGAATTTTTGGAAGTCAATGTTATATTTTGAAAGATGATATAAATGGAAAGCTTGACTCCAAAGGTGAAGAAGGAATATTTCTAGGGTATTCTTGTAGTATGAGGAAAATGTCAACCTGCAATCACTCACAACAAGAAACCATTAGAGGGTTAGCATAGAAATTCAAAGTGAGATAAAAGCAAGCAAATAAAAGTAAAATATCCTCATATCATCTGATAGAGCCAAAAAAAGTTGCACCCACGACGCCTATTTGATTTTCTCTTTTGGATGGGATGTGGGTGTGGTCTCTCAAACACACAAATGCAAGTGAATCCCCAAAGCAACGCAAAATTAGAACAATGAAGAAACTTAAGAACTAATATGAGGAACTAGTCTCAAATTCTTCAAAAGGATGATCTTAAACTATGCAATTAAACATGAAAGATGCAAGATAACAACTATGATTCATTTTAGCCTCAAAGAAACCTAGCATGTAATTTCTAAGTGATTTAAGCTAAAAACTAAGAGCATGAAAATAATATATGAAAATCTAAAGTAATTCTAGCATAATAACAATGCACAATGAGAGATGAAAAATGAAGAGGAGAAGGCCTCTATTTATAGAATTTTGGAGGAGAAGAAGAGGGCTTGGATGATGTGGCATCTAT
>MU227968.1:4669653-4684390 GCA_018584345.1 Thuja plicata | reverse complement strand
TTTTGGAGGAGAAGAAGAGGGCTTGGATGATGTGGCATCTATGTGGCATCCACATAAGAGCCACATAAGGGACACATAGGCTTGAGGGGATGGCCAATTTTGAGTCAAATATAGCATTTAATATTTACTAGCTCAAGAATTTCAAGTGGTAGACAAAGTTGTAAGAGGAATTTAAGAGGAATGGGTGACCTTTTTGGAGAGAATTTCCCCATGTGGGTGAGCATTCCATTAGCCTTAAAAATGTTAGGAATCACCCTTTAAGTATGATTAAAGGACAGTTAGGTAGGGAAGCATGCTTAGGAAGTGAGGTGATGGGAGTAGAGTAGGAATAGGGTAGGCTAAGAATAGGTCTCTAGGTTGGATTAGTAGGTTCCTAGCTAGGGCTTATATTACAATTCAAATTAGATTTGAATAAATCATAGTTTAGAAGACTTAGAAATATGAAGGGATTTTAATAAATATAAATTTATTAAAAAGGGGATTTTGTGAGGCAAATGCATTTAAATAAAATACATTAGAATAGTATTTGATCATTGATAAATACTAGCAATAAAACTATTTAATTAATTAAAATAGTTAGAAGAGAAAGGGAAATTAATATTAATAATAATATTAATATTTTTGGACGTCTACATTTTGCCCCTCTTTTACATGGTGTCACAAGTGACGTTGCATCAAAGATAAGAAAATAAGTTGCCCCAGAGGAAGAGAGTTTCTAGGAGTCATGCCAAAGTGACGAAGTTACAGGGTTGTGCCCCCTCAAGAAAAGAATGCAACAAAGACAATGTTGTGGAATTTTCTCAAAAAATGACGCAACATGAAGGAGGAAGGGAGAGGAGATAATAAATAGAAGCCTTCTGAAATACAATTAAGAATGCAACTAAAAATGCAAATGAAAATGAAAATATGGAGAGCACATTCAATTTTGATATTGCAATAGGAGGTATGCATCAAATGTTAGAAAACACAGATGACAAGATTCATTTGCATAGACTAGACGCTCAAACAAAAGCATACTACAAAAGACACATGTATCAGTATCCACCAGTCACAACGCACCAAGATATAGTAGATCGAGGTAGTGGTGAGTAGGTTTAAACTGACACAAAAAGATAAAATCAATAAAGAAGGCCTCATGACCAAGTAGTCATTCAGTCCAAAGTTCTTGCCATGAACAGGATTGATGTGATGAAGGATTTGATAAGCCGACGTCGGAAGGATGCATCCTAATGGGAAAGGATTGGATTTGATTTGATTAAAAGATATTTTCTCACAAAAGCTATGAGCAGAATGAGGAGCAAGGATAATCGGTCACAAAACTAATTTTGTGAGAAACATGATTGCAATCACAAGTGTCAAAATGTCACTGAAAATCAAAAAAATTGAGCTATGCAGAAATAAACGATGGTTTATTGCAAGATTTTTGAGAATATTTTATTGTTTTGAATTTTTTGAGTTTTTGCAATTTTTAAATGTTTTTGGTATTTTCGAAGCATTTAAACTATACAATAGGGACAAAATATACAGGGGGGTAAATGGGTGGGTAAAAATTTCTAGGGACAGCGAGGGCTATTATTGGGACTGTGGGCTTAAAGAAGGTCATTTGTGAATAGTGATTAGGCAAAAATTGAGCTCTAGAGTGAAAACTATGGCTGACGAGAGGATGAAGGGGCATTTGGGGGAGTGCGTACACACACATGGGAGACCCACGGAGTGATCAGTACTGGTGAGTGACTCAACGTTTACCTTGCATTTATTGTTGTCAAAGTTTTTAATGCTTTTGGGGGGTTAGGGGGCATTAAATGCGGGAAATGAGGTTTCGGACCAGAGATGCCAATTCCTGAACTAGCGTCTACAAAGACGTCGATCCCTGGATCAACGTCTTCACAGACGACGATCCCTGAACTTGCATCTCTGAAGACGTCGGTGCTGAACCGACATCTTCAAAGACGTCAGTGCTAAACCGACATCTTCAAAGACACCGGAGGGTAAAAGTACAAACCTGTGTCACACTTTTATAAAGGAAAAGGACCACAACATGCAAACTATTCAACTTTAACAACATAAAAAGTGACATTTGTATTTACAATTTGAGGATGATGTAAACTGATGAAATTTGTAAAAATGGATGAATTTTATGCCTATAATTTTTTTTTAAAAAATTGAACAAGAATTTACATAGTTTTTTAATTTTTGAAGTCCATTTTTCAATAGCTGAAAAATGGTGAAAATCTGGGGTTTAGTTCCCACCAAAAAAGTATATGAAAATAATATATTTTTCCTCTTATTTCAAAATATGTTATATATAAAATGTATAGCTAGTGCAGAAAATAAGAAAGATTGGTTTTCAATGTATATTTTCTCTAGTATAACTGCTCAAAGTTGAACTTATCTGAAATCGGCAGTTTTCATCTTCCACCAAATTTTCCCTATCAAATCTACATCATTTAGAAAAAAAATTACATATTCTTGAAAAGCACTCTCTCCTCTAGTGTTAAATATAAATTTTAAATTTTTTTGATATGATTTACTATTTTTTTTTATTTTTTTGAAGCAAAATCTTCCTGAATGTTAAAATACCTACTTCTTGTATTTTTAAATTATAATATATTAGATCTAATCAAAATACTATAAACTTTCCATGAAAATAATCTTGACTCTGAGCACTACAATAGGGTATTTTTTACATTTTTAAAAAATATCATTAAAAAGAGTAGGGGTTATTGAAGCATCGATTTTCTGAAATAATTTTATTTCTATTGTAATTGGTATAAAACATGCATTTAATAGACATTTCCAATTGGAAAAGTTTAACCACTTATCTAGCTTAGCTAGAATGAATCTAGCTAGACCATATGTTTGACAATAAATAATTTTTATTTAGAAATACTCAAATTTAGCTGTGCTGATAAGTGGTCCTGAAATGTGACACAACTTTGTGCTTTTACCCCAGACCCAGATCCACATCTTCAAAGACGACGGTCTATGGGGGTAAATGAGAGGAGACATCGGTGTATGAACCGACGTTTCCAGTTGAACCAACATCTGTGCCCAAAGGGGCAGACACCGAGGGAAAAGGAAACGGACGGACCCGATAGGGACCGGGAATGGGTCAGAAAAGTACCTAGGGACAAAATGCCCCATTTTGGGAGGGGTTAGGCGAGGAGTAGAAGAGAGATGGGTTGATAGAGTGGGTTTTTGGATGTTACAGGAGCAGTTCCCACCATTGAGATCTCGGGAGCACTGGTCGCTGACCATGGAGTTGGAGGCGTAGCTGACAGAGGCAGACTGGGGATTATTAGCATTGGTTGGGATGGACTATGTGCCCCATTGGCCTAGGCTATGGGCACACAATAGGATGATGACCGCTTTGATTGAGTGGTGGCACAGTGATACTCCCACCTTCCATCTGCCTACTAGAGAAGCCACGATCACGCTTGAGGATGTCTGGCAGATTCTTCAGATACCGATCAGAGGGATGATTCCTTAGTATAGACTAGAGGACATTGATCATTACATGGAGATCGTGTTCAGGAGACCGATGAGGAGGATCCCTACATACAAGACCTGGATTCCCTGGAAGCCAACAGTGGATAGGAGACTGCAGTAGATAGCCTTGTTTTTGGCTAGGTTGATTGGGGATCGGATGCTAGCAGATTTGGCTGGTCATGGTTTTGGTATGGTGTGGTCTCGGGTGTTAGCAGGAATGTTGGAGGAGGGTACAACATACAACTAAGGGTACATTGTCCTTGGACAATTGTACCATGACTTACGCATGGCTGCGTACCACAGGGTATGCAACATGGGGACATGTGTGACTCTATTGTTAGTGTGGGCATGGGAGCACATTGCAGTGTTCCAACCTATGAGAGTGCGGGAGGCTCGGTAGCCAGGAGAGCCATATGCCTGCAGATACAAGCTACCTTTGAGATACACCTCTGTTGGCCAGACAGGATACTGGCGATGATTACTAGATGAGGTTTAGGTTTTCTACTGGACCCCATACAGACTCTGTGAGCCATGGGGAGCTATGGATTGGGAGGCTGGCACAGAGGATGGCTTTTAGGACTTCCTATACCTTTCGTATGTATAGACTGACTGCTTTCTACTGGGGAGGACTATCCACCAGATAGAGAGATACAGGCCATCGAGGGTCATGAGGTAGTTCAAATTATAGCAGGAGGTGGTGGCAGAGGATGCCTTATATTCTCATGTCACCAGGGAGGTGGGCGCATGGGGGAGATATACTGACACTCTCATAGTGAGGGAATCCTGGAGGACTATGGTGCGGATAGACTTTGTGGCATGGCCGGATGTTATTGACACATGGATGACTCTTGAGTACGCAGCATGGTGGGTTGCACATGTGCCCTTATGGCTCATAGACCCAGCTTAAGTGGCTTCTCATGAGCAGCTGATAGGGGATACAAATGTTGATGATTAGAGAGACATAGGAGATGCCCCAAAGACTTTAGCAGTAGGTCAGAGGAGGAGGCCACAAAAGAGATGGGTTAGACCTCGGACAGAGGCACAGGCATGGGCTAGACTGGATCAGGGGCCACAGGGGCCACCATAGGTATAGGTACATGCACCTCAGGTGCCAGTATAGGCACAAGAACCATAGGGGCCACAGGGGCCACCAACAGGATTTTTGGCACAGGATGCTCATGACATTGTCATTTCAGAGCTTGACAGCTTACAGACAGAGTGTGCACGACTGTGTGAGTTGCTAGGGATGGAGGCAGTATCTGAGACTAGCCTTTAGATGGAGATGACCTAGATATAGGTACTACTAGCTGCAAAGACAACACGGACGGACAGGGCTGAGGGTGCTTTTGACACCTTACAGGGAAAGGTTGACTTGGGAGAGTTTTCCATGGTCGACTTGACGCAGGATGCTGCAGAGCTGCGTACTAAGATAGGTACATTGACAGACTAGTTGAGTAATCTGACCTTATAGATGGACCAGGCCACAGAGCATATCCTTGCATTGACCTCAGAGAGGAACGTAGTACAGAGGTAGGCTGAGTCATACAAGACTGAGCAAGATATTTCTAGACAGATAGCCATTGCAGGTGGGGCTGGATAGGTTGTGGCAGAGGATTTTGTAGGTCACCAAGATGTGACAAGAGCAGGCAGACAGGCAGCCCACTATCGGGTGTTGTATCATCAACTAGTTCTTGTGGGATAGATGCAAGAGTACTTAGAGAGGTCTCGATCACAGAGCACAATTCAGACTTCTACATCTTAGGGATCTATGGGGATGCCACTGCATCTGCCACCAGGGCAGGGAGATGGATCATCACAGCCAGTAGCATGATTCAGCAGGATTATGTGACACATATTTTTGCATTTTGAGATGAGATGTATACATAGATCAGCACCGAGGTGCACACGATGTATTTTATTGATGATAGACATTGTACATTATAGACATTTATTATATATATATGATGATCAATGAGGACTCTATGATATTTATGATATATGATTCTCATGCTTTTATTTATATGATGTGATGATGCATATGCTTATATGATTATTGACATGTGATGTTTGCAGGATGTGATGCATATGTATGACAAATTGTGGATGCAAGATAGTTTTATGCTTATGTATATATGATATATGACTGATGCAAGGTGGATGATGCTTATATGATGTACTGACGTGTGTGGATGTAGGATGTGATGTGATTTTATGATGTATGTATATGTTGATGTTTTATGAATATGTATATGAATGCAGGATGAATCTAAATGAATCTCAACAATGCAAGACTATAATGATTTAAATGAGTTAACAATGAAATCTAAATGATTTAACAATGCAAGATGAAAATGCATCTAAATGATTTCACAATGCAAGACTAAAATGAATCTAAACGATTTAATAGTGCAAGACTAAAATGAATCTAAGATGAATTAATTATGGAAGATGTACATTATTTAACAATGCAAGATGATAACAATGAGTCGATGCAAGACCCTAAAATGATTTTGACTATGCAATTAAATGAAGAACTTAATGCAATCTAATGATGCATCTAATGCAAACTAATAATGAGCCTAATGCAATCTAATAATGAACCTAATGCAATTTAATGATGAGCCTAATGCGACAACCAGATGCAATGGATGAGATGGGACCCATATTTTTGGTGTGTGTCACGAGGAACTGATGAACCAGCTAGGAGGACTATGAAGGACCGGGCATGTTATGTTAGCATGATGAGGACTCAGGATGTTAGTGCAATGGTGCAAAGACCAGACACACCATGAATATACAAGGACCAAAATGAATGATTAATTACAAGTGATTGATGTACACATGGTGCTGCCGAGATTTGATTGGATCTTGCTTTTTTATGCATGCAATAATTTAGTGTGATGTTTGATTAGTTTCAAAAGGAAGCATACATCCTACAAGAACCCAGAGATGATGATGATGATCTAGATTTAGGTCAACGAGAGGAAGGATACATCCTCAAAGGACCCATTTCCAAAAAGATGGGATTCATAAATCTGATTGGTCAAAGGTGCACTGCCATCAAACTGCAGAACCAAGAGGTCGTCAAAAGGCATTTGCTGGAACCTAAGATTTTAAGAGCGTAACGGGATCATGTTCTGCAAGGATACAAACCGAGGACATGAGATATATACAAGAAACACTTAAGCTGAAGACTAGACAAAATATGTACAGGACTGAAGCTTAGAGATTGGGATAGTACAACATATGGATAGCAATATACAAGATGATATGTACAAAATATCAGGACATGAGATAGGAGGATCATTTTGGACTAGTGCGTATGATATGCGAACACCCAGGGAATATGGGAAATGCTTAGGTTTGTGGAGATGTGATGCTGGTGATGGAGAGATATGAGATTTTGATAGATAATGGAACGGTCCACTATGTGTGACGCCTGTTGTCAGGTTTTCATCACCCATACTTGTCCAAGGCGCCTGATTGCCAAGTTTTAACCATTGGATGAAATTTTTCTCTTTATTCTTCTATTTTTATTTCTTTAGATCTTTTTTATGTTGCCCAAGTTCCTGTTTACTAGGTTTTCAACATGACAACCATTTCTTAATTTTTTTTCTTTTTTGAAATTTTTTCAGGACTGTTTTACATTATTTTTGTTCTTTTTTTTTTAGGACTCTTTATACTTTTTATGGATTTTCTCAGATAACTGGAATGAACAACCAGTCGTTAGGCATAGAAGTGCCTAAGATGAATGATGTTGATAGGATCATTCAATGGTTCTCCTTTAGGAGTGGAGAGTTGACATGCCCTAGAACCGAAGCATACAGTGACAACATATGGGCATTGCCAGGTGACTTCAAACTTACCTTTCTTTTCCTGATCAGTACCCACTTTTTGATTTTCCTTTAGTACAAGGTCCCCCACCTGGAACTGGCATGGGTGGAGCTTCTTGTTATAGTTCCACTTGAGTCCATATTGGTAGAAAATTAGGTGATCATAGGCTTGCTATCACTTTTCATCTAGTAGATCAAATTGTGTGAGTCGTGCTACTCGGTAATCTTTGTCATCAACCAGGCCTCTCAATGATACTCGGAGGGATGGTAGTTTGACCTCAATTGGTAAGATAGCTTCAACACCATAAAATAGGGAATAAGGAGTGGTTCCATTAGGAGTATGGTAGGAAGTGTGATATGCCCAGAGGGTGGGATTGATCTAGAGATGCCACTCACAACTAGTATCACTGACAACTTTTTTGAGGATTTTGAGGAGGGTTTTATTAGTTGCCTCAGCTTGGTCATTACCTTGTAGGAAATATGGACTAGAGAAACGGTGCTGGATATGGAGGCAAGCACATAGATCACTGATATGTTGATTTTCAAATGGTGATCCATGATCTGTGAAGATCGTGGAGGGTATGCTGAAGTGGAAAACAATGTGATAGAGGATGAATTTGGATATCTAGACACCTATAGTGAGGGTGAGCGGAATTACTTCAACCCACTTTGTAAAGTACTATGTTGCTGTGATTATGTACTTGTGGCCTTCAGAATAGAGGGGAGTAATCTTACCAATGAGGTCAAAACCCCAATAAGAGAAGGGCTAAGGAGGCGCAATAGGTCTGAGGTCCTATGCAGGAGCATGGATCAGATTGGCATGTTGTTGGCAAGGTAGAAACTTCTTGAAAAAATCACAAGCATCATGTTCCATTGTAGGCCAATAGTATCCTGTATGTAGAAGTTTCTTGGCTAGGACCATGCCACTCGTGTGGGCACCGCAGATTTTAGCATGTACCTCTTGTAGAGCCTGGGTGACTTCATTTTCATCTAGACACCTAGAGAGCACATTGTGATAGCCTCAATGATAAAGGGTGTTGGCTAAAAGGGTATAACTATTGGAAAGTTGACTCCGGTGGAGTATATAACTTATTTTGTGTTGTCATTATGGCAACAAATTCATATGCATTTTTTATAGAAAACTTTGAAGTGGAAATTGACTAAGTATAGAAGACAAGACATAACAGAGATATACAGATGATCAGAGCACCAGCGCACGTGCGTACGACCAATTCAGAATAAGCACCTTTAGACATAAGCTCTATGACATGTAATTATGCTTACCCTATACATGCATGGTACGAAATGTTAGTACGAATAAGTTATAGAAAGAACAAGTACACTAGTAGTCTAGAAAATAGAGTATGAAGCTGACTTTACTTTTTTGATTAGTGTGTAATATTTTGTTTTGTAAAGGCTAAGCGCCTATTATAATAAGTTTGTAATCATGTATTAAACATTATTGTAAGCACGCTTAAGCCAATTTTTTTGGAAGCATTGTGAATGTTGTTCTTATGCCGACTAAGGTCTTGTTTATAGTCGCGTCTATTCAGGCATGGACATATATATATAACATGCAAAGTTGTATTAAGGAGTATGGTCGAATATGCAGAGAAGAGATATAGAGGAATATTATAAGATGTCAGAATGAGATAAAGCTCTTCAAGAGTATAAGATCATCAATGTATAACTGGAACTGATCAGACAATTGTGTCACATACAACAGTTCACTTTTAGATATAGTGCATATCTATTATCAAGGAGGTTGTAGCCTTCATCCTACTGAGCAATGAGCTTCTTGGATAGTGAGTCCTCACCCTTAACAGGGTTAGTTGTAAAAGACTCCTAACAGGGTTAGACCCTTAACCAGATCATTATACTCGCATTGTAAAAACTGCTCCTAACAGGGCAAAGGAACTTTAACAGGTTCATTATACTAGTACAATATTTGTGGGTACTAATTCCCACTAGAGTTTTCCTCTGATCAAGGTTTCCCCATAATCATATCATGTGTTATGTGTTCTTGTGTTAAGCTTCAATTGATATATATTTGATTTATGATTAAAGTTGTTGAAATAGAATTGTTAGACAAACACTGATTCACCCCCCTCTTAGTGTTTCTAACAATTGGTATTAGAGCTCTGGTCCTCTGAAAGAAAGTTTAACCACTTGAGGAGATCATGGATTCAATAGAAGAAAAACATTTGAAAAAGAATCTTGAAGCAGCCCTTGAAGATCTAGACAGATCTGAGAAAGAAAACGAGGAACGTAAACTAAAAATTGATGGCTCACAAATGCTTATCAAAAAGTTAAGAAAAGATTTGAAAGATTTCTCTACAAATGATTTGGGTAAAATGGTCAAGAAACTGAATGAAGAAAACTTGTCTTTAAAGGATAATATAGAAGAATTGAATGATCAGTTAATAGATAGCCTAACAGCCATAGAAGAGAAGAACAAAGAAAATAAACATTTAGATGGAGAACTCATGCAAGCTAATATGAAAATCTTGGAGTTAGAAAACATCAAGAATAAAATTGAAGCTGAATTATCAGGAGCAAAAGATAAGATTGATAAACTACACACAAGTTGTGATCTAATTCAATCACAACTTTATGCACAAAAGCTAAAAGGTGATACCACTGGTATGGGATACAGTGTAGCTCAAATTGAAATCAATTCAATGCAAGAAACAAAGAAAGCACAAGAAGCATCCACATAAGAAAAGAAAGAGGAGAATATTGCAGAGACTAAAACTGAACCACTTAAAGATGAACTCAAACAAGTTAATAGAACTTGTTATGCTTGTAAAAAGCATGGACACTTGGTAAGAGATTGTAAAGAAGTAAGACATTTTAATGGTTATTGTTACTCCTGTGATAAGCTTGGTCACAGGGCTATTCATTGCAGGACAAATCAAAGAAATCAGTCACAACTGAACCAAAGGAATCAGACTCAATACAATTAGAGAAATCAACCTGTTAGGGATTTTTCTTGTATGAATCACAGTGCTTGAAATAACTACTTGAACACCATGCCTTCTAATACTGATTCAGAGACAAGAAAAGCCTAACTTCTAAGGACTGGATAAGGTCCTTCTTCATTTTTGAGCTCCACATATACTCAGGCAGGTTTTACCTCTTAAGATTACTATTTACACAGTATTTGTTGATGTGGACACTGATTTGCTATGTATTTTTTGTTAAACCAACTTATGAATCACCTTGCAAATAACCAAGGATAACTAGATGCAAGATATAACCATACAAACCATGGTTGTAAGAATAACAAGAACCAGTGATACAAGGATTTTCATCCTTCTTCCTTTTATTGTAGGAGGGATAACCTAATGATTCACTCTTCAAGGAATCAATAATATGGACACTGTCCTGCTGACATAGGTCCTTAACAAGTTTTGTTTATTTGTTCTTAGTAACAAAGTATTTTAATTGAATTGGTTTTGATATTTTGGAATAAATTAGACAAAGATAGATTATCAGACTATTTTCTGAACCAGTGCCTATCCTTTGGGCTATAGAGGCAAATAAGCTAAGATCTCATAGAAATAAAATACAACGGATTGCCTTACAACCCGCATACAATTCAGGTAAGTTTCCTTACAAGTTACCCTGTCACCTCAAAACTATTGTATCAAATCCTTAAACAAAGCAGTATGCTCCCTGAAACTACTTACAAAACTTAGTTCTTTCCTTAAAATAAACTTGCAAGTAATCAGATAGTCACCTAATAACCAGAATGCTTCAGAATACCTTGTAAACTTAACATAAAAGAGCATACACACAGAAAAAGGAGATAGCAATGGAAGAGAGAAAAATTGCACCGTATATTATTTATATGATCTAGCTTCCCATATATGAAAGACTATACAACTTCAAAAGATAGACAGAAACCCAGAAGATCTGAATTCTGCAATATATTATCTCCTCTCCAAAATGTTCCAACATCAAAAGCCTTTTACAATTACAAATCTTTTGCTATATATAGGTTTTTGACCATCTTGGAATCCCTTAAGGATGCAACAAGCTTCGGATGGTCAAAGAAAACCTAACCCTAAAATTGCAAGAGAGACAAAAAGAAAGAGAGAGAAGAAGCGGTGAAAGGACCAAGTCAAAAAGATATGAACAGATATTTCGTGTTCTTCTCCCGATCTGGCTACTGCAATCAGATTTGTGGATAGTAGCTGGTAGTATTTATGCTGAGTCCGGATAGTTTTGCTCACTTACTCATCTACATCCTCCTTTTATAATAACTGTCCTTCTTTTTTTTGAACAGTGCAGTGCCAAGTGTTCACCTTACTCATCGTCCAAGATTTCTTCTTCTACCACAGGCTTCTTTTTCTTTGGTGTAGTCATAACTTCCCAAGCCTTTACTTCATCATCTGATGGCCACTTGAAGTCCTGAGTACTTTGTACCTGCACCTTTTGCCTGTCCCATCTAGCATCAGTGATGTTTTTGACATCAAGTAGGAACTTGTTGATATCAGTCTCTGCTTTAAAGGCCTCATCCAATATCATATTGAATCCTTCTATATCAACATTTGTTCCCAAAAGAAAAGCCTCTTCACTAGGCATCTTGGTGTCAAACTCACTCTTCTAGGCATCTATAGCTTTTACTTGGTCATCATCTCCCTTTAAGGAAGGAATAAACCTATTGAAATCACTTGAAAAGAGGCTCAATTTAACCTCTAACTGTTTTAATTTTCCTTTGAAGAATGAGAGAGAAATATTTACTCTTTTGATCTCATCTTCAACTTCAGTGACTATTGGAGGAAAATCTGGTCTTATGACTTGTAGAGATGACAATTTCTCAAATAAATTTGCCCTAGCAGACCACTTAGTGAAGTAAGGGTTCAGAATAGCAAGGTACCCCATTACCTCAGTATGCAATACTGGTAACTTATTATATTTATTGACTACAACATCAATTTTGTCTTTTAGAATCTCAATTCTATGTTGTAGTATGCCTTTCAATGCTCTCAAAGCAATTGCATTTCCCTTTTCTTCATCCACCTTTTGTTCTACAGCCTCTTCTGACTTAGGCTTATCTTCAATCTGCATCGGTGGTGGTTGTGCAGGTACATACACTACCTCAGGCTTTGCCTCCAATTCATCTTCATCAGCTGATCTCACTGGTATAGTTGTATGTGGCACATATCCCTGTCTTTAGACAGTACACTTGTTTCTTCCAACAAAGTACTATACCTCTCAGACAATTGCTTGGTCTTGTCCTCATTCAATTGAGCCCAGTGTGTCATAATTTGAGAAATTTCTAAGTCCCCTGTATTTTGTACAGACCAAACCATCTGATTACCCACCATATTTTCTTGAATGTTTACTAGCTGGGGCTTCTGGTCTTTTGGGCTTAGGCTCCACATTGCAAAAGCCTGAGACTTTGGGTTATACCCAAATCCTTTTATCATTTCTCCTACCTGGACCTCACTAACCATTTTAAGATCTGGCTACTTTCTAATTTGGTCTATAATGAAAGCAGATGCTAAATCCCATCCTTCAGCCAACAATATCCCACTTCCCAGCACCATCTTCCTGGCATCCTTAAGCGAGATATCCTCATTCTCAGGATCATAATTTTGTAAGGCCACTAGGGCTTCATTTTTAATTGTTTCTTTCCCATCAACTGTTAATTGGGATCTTATTTTCTCTGTTTTGTGCCATCTCAGGAAGTCTTTAAACTCCTCTGTTTTTACAAAGCTGTCATCATCTAGGAATTTTTTCTAGTGGAGCAATCTTTCATCAACACAGGCCCTGAGTGGTATTTCAACCTCATCTTCTAGGTTAGGTCGTTGCTTCTTGCCTTCTCTAATTTCTTTTCTTAGGTTATGGTCATATAACCTAGTGCCAGGTACCAAGGCCTTAGCCTTGTCTTCTTTCTTACTTTGGCCCTCCACTGAAGGCTACCCTACTTCCAATTTCTGCCTCTTTGCAACAGGTTCTTCTACATCATTAGGCTGGGTTGCAACTGTCAGATCTATAATGTGTCTTTCTGCTCCCTGCAACTGTGGAATCTCAGCCATTTCTTGCTCTGAGGCTTATTGTGGTGGAGGAGACATGGGAGGACGTGCATAATCACTTTCATCACTACTCTCATATTCTGATTCTGAGTGTTCAGGTGACTAAGCACCTTTCTTGTCAAGGACTGTATCCAGTTTCTCTACAAGAACATAATAGTTATCTATCATGGCCTTGATCCTATCAAAATATGGGAGGTCAGGGTAAAAACCCCCAAAGGACAACCCATTTCTTTTTATCTGTTTCTCCAGCTTTAGCAACTCTTGGATTCTCAGTCTTATTATGTGGATGTCATCTTCATCCAAGATGTTCCTTGTTGCATCTTCTTCTATGCACTCACAGTGAACATTGGTATTAGGGATGGTAGGAGTATACAGTTTCCTAACCCCTGCCATGAAACCTTCTGGATCAATGTATCTATAAGGGGCTACCCCCATTTTATACTTTTCCAACCATTGACCCACTTCATCAATGGCATTCTTACCAATTGTAAAGTTGGAAATTTTGAACTGCCTAGGGGTTATAGTCCCCTTTTTGTGCGGTGCAAAGTGCTCATTATCTGTTAACATCAGCTGCCATATGAATTACATTGCAGCTACTCTTGCAGGAACATGATATGGTAATAAATGGGGTGGATGAATACACCCATATACTCTGATAATGGTGTAATTCTCCTCCAAGAATAAATCACCCCAATTATGATTTCCAGACCAGTTTTCTTTATAATTGCAGGGCCTAAGCAGTTGTATAACTTTCAAAGGGACTCTAGTCCTGCTTGTCCCCAAACTTTGTACAATTGGATACACAATCCAATTCTGGAAGGCATAGTAGTCACACTCCCTAGAAGTGTAATTCCAAACCCTGACCCAAAACTGGATAGGATTTGGTGCTGTTTGATAGAATCTCTGAGGAGTCAGATTATGAACATCCATGATCACAAAATTGAAGTATAAGAGAAGGTGCATTAGGAATGAATAATGCAAAAATTTAGGCTCCTTCTCCTTGGGGTTCTTTAATCTTTTCTAGGTTGCAACAAAACCCTCATGCATTTCATCAATTATATGTTGTATATAATCATAGTTGGTGCTTGAATGCACCTCTTGCAAGTCTAGTACCATCATTAAGATGCCAGCATTGATCTTCTCTGCATCTCCATCTATCCCTAGCACTCTACACAGGGCATAGGCATTATACTTAATGTAGAAGTGTAGATCCTTATAAGAATATGGAGTAGGCTCTTTCATAGGATCTAAGTAATTTCTCACTTCTTTCAACATGTGTTTCTTCAATAAGCCCTTAGCAATACCAGGCTTGGAACTATACCTTTTCTCCTGCTTTGTCATGTCAATTTTAGTAGACATGGCGCTAAA
>MU227968.1:4611257-4656638 GCA_018584345.1 Thuja plicata | reverse complement strand
TGCAAACTGAACAAACTGCCTTTGAAACTGAACTCATAGGGTCATCAAAAAGATCTTCCAGAAACCCAACCTCTGGAGCTTGATTGAATGTGATATGTAGAACATGACCCCTCAATTGTCTTCCTCTAAAAATAAACTTCTGAACTGATACCGATCTGCAAAGATAGCACTTTAACACTTTCTGAACCAAAACATAATAAATATGCAAAAATCGCGTTTGGAATCGGTAAAGAAAAGTGATCTACCGGATTGGTCAAAGCTTGGGAATCTTCAAAGGAGTTCATTCCTAGGTCTATAATAAAGGTCAACCTTCAATTATCCAAAATGTTCACCCGGGTATAGACTTTCAAGACCTCAAAGTAGGTCACTTACCAATTCTGAACTTGAATACACAGGAAATCAGATTTAATCACTGTCAGAATGGTTCTTGAAAACTTATCATTTGATTTCATAAAGATCTGCAGACTGGAAAATATGGAGTTTGTGACCATTGGAACTAAGTGCAAAAGGAATTTTCTCAATTGGGTGAATTGGTCAAAATTTACAACATGTCAAACTGGGCTATTCAGATTTCTAGGCAAGACAAAACTGTAGACAGTTCATGAACAACCAACTTTGGGAAGTATGAAAAATTATCAAACGGATTCGGAATGACCTAAGGTTTAAAACATAAGCTCTCTGATATGCATGCTAAACATTCCCAAAGTGGCTAACTATGAAACTCAACAGGGTGTAAGATACTCAGAAGCAAAGTAGGCTCCGGACAGCAAATTGACAATTTAGCAAAATGCAGAATTAGGTGACCCCCTCAAAATGACTACTCCCTAAACATGTCAGAATTGGAAATCAGGAGCTGGGACCCACTACATATGTCAAATGGAAGGCATTAAAGACTCTTCCAAATTTGTATTTCATGAAAATCATCCGAGCACCCTTTTCAAGCACTTTAACTGAGCCTTCTTACACAGAATTTTCAAGGGTATTCACTTTTGCTCATCTGAAAAATTTCAACATGGTCACTCCAAATTTGTTCCAAATTTAGGAGTACCAACAGTGTCTCTGACTGAGGACGGTTAAACACAAGTTTATACCGAGAACCCCAGATCTCTGGAGTAGCAAACCACCCCAAAAAACTACAAAAATCAGACTTTATCTCTTTCTCATTCTCTTCTCATCTTTCCCCTAACACTTCTCAAAACTTTTCTCTTTTCCCAAAAATTGGAAAAACCTCTAACTGAAATCAAACACACAACTGAAAGGGAAAGCAACTGTACAATATGTATATTATCCACAAGAGGCCCAAAGCCCCAAAACTGAGATTAATTCTTACCTCTGTCAAACACAAAGCTCCCTGCCCCATGTTTCAAAAATATGATAACATTGCCACTCTTAACTGTCGGATTCAAGCAACTGTCATCATGTATCAACTCATCATATGACAACAAATCTGCATATTCTTCATATGAGCACCATGTTAGAAATCCAGTTAGAATAGTCAATGGGGCGGATGATCTTGGCTTGGAGTAACTTCTCGAGCTCTACTTTGACAAGTAGTGCAACTTTAGGGTGCATCTTTCTGAGCTTTTGTTTGACAGCTTTGATGCTTGGGTCCACTGCAAGATGGTGAACCACCAAGTTGGGGTCTAATCTCGGCATGTGGCAGTAAGACCATGCGAATTTATTGATGGATTCCTTTAATAAACTAACAAGATCAATTTCTTCTGCTTTAGTCAGAGATGCTGCTATCTATGTGATGGCAGGATTCTCTGTGGTGCCCAGGTTGATAGGTTTTGCTTCTTCGATGAGAATCGATGACTGTTCAAGCCTGATTTCATAGATTAGAGGAAGAGGAGAATCTTCATCCACTAGTGCCTCAAAAAGGTTTTCACCAGGGGATGCGTCCTTTTTTTATACTATTTTATGATCAGATAGCGCCCTAGAGGGGTTTTCACTAGGGGATAGATTTTTCTCTTTTTTATTTTTATGTTCTTTATTTTTGCGGCTGAAGTTCTCCTCTTCCTTAAAGTATGCCTTTGGGTCCAATTTGTAGACATATGCTGATTCTTTCCCCCAGTCATTGCTTTGCTCAATTTCTCCCATAAAGCTTAGGAGCGCGTCCTCACTTTGGAACTTGTCAACGTGTACAACACTTGGTTGGTCCTAGTCTATGAGTTCAGGGTGACGGAGGGGAAGGTCAATGAAGAGAATGGAAAGCTAGTGTAGGATAGAATTTCCCAAGAAGGTTTTGTCGTCAAAGACATCATCATAGGCTCTCACAACTTTCTCTTCTGAAACATCTTCGATGTCAGTGATTTTGCAAAGGGAAGGATAAGAGGCATAGATGTTTTTTTTGGTGCCCCCATTTGTGTCAGAGTTCATGCCAAGGCCTAGGTGATTTTCTCATCAGGTAGGTACAATAGGATCTTTTATTCCTTGCTCTTCATAACCAAGGCCACCTCCTTGGCAGTTTCATTTTTCTATCACGAACTTGTGAGTTGCAGGGTACTTACCTTTGAAGTAATTCAGGCAACTTGTGTCCTTGGGTGGTGGATCTTTATAGAGCCATTGGTTGATGTTTGGTATCATTTCATAGTTAGTCAAACTACCCTTTGAGATAAAAGTCATAGGACCAAATTGTAGCCCCTTGGTTGTTGTCGGTTATGTCTTGCTTGGATTAGGTTGGCGGCCTTGAGTGTGTGGATCAATTGGCAGTGCCCCTACTGCGAAGGCATCAGATAAACTATACTCACCACAACCTTTGTTGTTGATCTTGACCGTGGATAGCGTGGAAGAGAGGATTGTTTCTGGGTCTGAATGGGTTTGATGAAATGGCGACAGAGGTGACAATGTCGATCTCGAGACAGTGATTGGAATGTGGGAAGGAAGTTTCCAATGCATTGCAGTATGCGAAGGGCTTGAGATCTGCGTAGATGGTGATCTCAGTTCCATTATATGGGAATTTGATGTGTTCATGGTAGGTGGAGGGAACGGCTTGCATAGAATGAATCCATGGGCGTCCAAGGAGAATGTTGAAGGGAAGGTCAAGATCAACAACATGACATAATGTATCCTGGATAGCAGGGCCCACTTGAATGGGAAATGAAATGGTGCCTTAAAAAGTACGCTCCAAATTGTCATAGGCTTTGATTTTTATGACCTCATTTGTTATATCAGCTTCAGTTGAACCCAACTATTTTATGAATTTTAGAGTACATAGGTTTAGGGCCAAACCATTATCTATCATGACCCGTTTGATGGAAAAATCTTTAGCCATGACAGCAATATGGAGTGGGAGATTATGATCGGGTTCTTCTAAGGGTACGTCTGTTGGTTTAAAAGAGACCCCACAAGATGTAGATAGGTGTCTGACAAGGTTCTTGAATTCAGTGAGGATGATGTCGCTAAGAACACTGGATTCTTTTAAGGCTTTATTAAGGATCTCTTGATAGGTGGGTGAAGTACGGAGGAGATCCAAGATGGAAATTTGGGCTGGAGTATTCCATAGGTGTTCCAAGATGTTGTATTGGGTACCAGAAAATGGAGAGGGACTAGCACTTGCAACTATTATTCTGCCTCTACAAGTGTTGACTACGCATTGGGTATTGACACCCTTGACATGGATGACATTGACGGAGGACTGGACTTGGGATACGCAGCTGATGAGATCATCATAGTTGATATATGCATTTGTATAATCCTTTATGTTGGAATTTTCTCCTTGCTTACCCTTCCCTTGGTTAGAGGACTGAGTAGGATTGCCTGGGCCTGTACCTGAAGTGTGTTTAGGGAATGCATTTTGATAGATTTTAAGGCCCGTGTTTGGCAATGGTTGGGCAGGAGAGTCCACTTCGATCTCTTTTTTGTCCATGAGATCTTGGATGTAATGTTTTACCTTCATGCATTTGAGGGTGGTGTGTCCCTTAACATGATGATATTCATAGTACTCATCTCTAGCCAAGTAGGCTTAGGTGTTGAGTCATCAAATGGCTGCGTTTTTGGATACACGACTTGGTTAGCTTGGACCATTTTATGGAAGATGACATCTTTGGGTTCACCCAAGGGGGTAAATTTGCATTGTGGCACATTTGAAGTGCGAGGCCTTTATTGTCCATGCGGGACTAATATAGCATTTGTCTGGTTCATAGGACCTTGGTAATTGTGTTGATATGATGTCCCTGAAGGGGGATAGATAGTCGCGCCTTGAGGGCACATGTTTTGCTGGTAAGTTGGTTAGGGATATGCGAGATTGGGTTGTTGATACATGGGAGGAGGTTGAGAGTACATTGGAAGTGCTTGCTGATAAGTTTGGGTAGGTGAATTAGGACTGGCTACCACAACCTGAACGTGTTTGGTTTTAGTGGCTCTGTTAGTTACTATGTTCCTGTTTTTGTTCCAATACCATGATCAATCATTATTATGTTTGTCAGGTTGGGATTCCTTGTAGTGCTTGATGTCACTATCCTCTATGAGACCTTGTACCTTTGATTCGGATGTCTTGATAAGTTTGTATGCAATTCATGCGCATGTGATAGGCGAGCTTAGGATGGAGGTTGTTAATGAAGATTTTGATAAGATGTTTCTCGGGGGGTTGATAGGACAACCTTGTAGTAAGCCCTTGCCAGCACGTAAGGTAATCGGCCAGGCTCTCTCCTCCCTTTTGTTTGGAATTGCATAGGTCAAGGAGTGAGTGTTCATTTTCGCCATTATGTACATATTGGGCCACAAAAATTTTAGATATTTTAATGAAAGTAGAGACTGTGTCGTAGGGGATTTTGTCGAACCACTCAAGATAAATTCCTCCTAAGCTTTTGGGAAATAGTCTCATGAGGAAATTATTGCTATAGGCCACTTCTTGATATGCCATGTAGAATTCATTCACATGGCTCACAGGATCTCCCTTCCCCCGATATTTATCTAATTTGGGTGTCTCTTAATGCTTGGGGAAGGGTATGGCAGTGATAGATCAATCAAATGGATAAGGATAGACTTCTTCAAACTTGAATTTTTTAGCCTTTGTCCCTACTTTTAGCTCCTTGAGAGCATTCTTCATTTCCTCTCATTCATGGTTGATTTGTGGGGGGGCTTATTACCCGTGATTGCATGAGTTCCTTGAACCTAATATGGTTCAAATGGAGAATATGGAGGATTCTGTGGGGGATATTATGGTGTTTGATATGATGGTTGTTGGTCAATGTATATAGGTTGTTGTGGTGGAAGCTGTGGCTGAGGGGAATATTACAGTGGAGGAGGTGTCGGCACTTGATAATGTTGTTGCAACTGCTGGAAGTATGTTTGTATTTGTTGAGGCGTTGGATAAGTGGGCTGAGCCTATTGCACACCTGCATAGGATGGAGGATAGGTATTTTGCAGTGGAATGCCCCTAGTGGGAATACTAAATTGCTGTGGTGGGGGAATGGTTTGTGATACAGTGGAAGATGGCATGGCTAGGTAGCTGGTGGAATGAGTTTACTATTGCTGCACGGGTTGGATGAAAGGATTAGCAAATTGTTGTAGTGGTTCTGCCATGAAGGGATTTTCCCCCTGCATTTGTGGTTGCGGCGACTGTGCAACTTGGAGGGTGGAATATGCTGTTGTGAAGCGGTTGATTTGTTGTTTTTGTGCTTGGGATGTGAATGGGTTGGCAATTTGATGCTGTTTTTGTTGTTGGGATGGTTGCTAAATAGGTTGTTGTTGGATAGGTTGTTGCTGGATTGGTTGTTGTTGTTGCTGGATTGGTTGTTGTTGTTGTTGCTAGATTGGTATTTGGGGTATGACGAAGGGATTGGTAGATGGTTGTTGCATGGGAGGATTTGGATTGGTTTGCATTTGTGGCAAAACTGCTGGCACACGTTGCAGTTGTGTTGCTAGTGGAGTGGGGAAAGTGGACCCTTGTCGATATAAGGGTTGGTTATAGGCATTGGTAGGTGGCATGTCTATGGTGAAGAAAGGCAGAATAGGCATGGAGACTTGGGTACTTTGATGTTGCAAACTGGTTGTTGCACTTTGAACGGGCTGAGTAGGGATGGGTGGAATGGTGGTTTGTTGTGTGCTAACTGGTGGTGGTGGAAAGTGCGCCACAAATGTTGGGAATGTTTGCAAAAGTGGAGCGGTTGTGAATTGAGGAGGTTCTTGTGTAGTGATGGGGGTATTTCTTGTGCTGCTGATGTTGGATCAAGAGGCGAGGCTCCTGAGGTAGATGAAGGTGTCATGTGTATGATGGAGGGTGAGATGGAAGGTTGGACTACTTGTGCGATAAGAGTTCCCACCTATAGGGCTCGCTGAAGTGGATCAAAAAGTTCAATTCTAGTGGGATGAAGATGTTCCCCTAGAAGTGCCATAGGTCATGTGACAAGTGTGGGTATAATCCAAGGTGGGAGTTGAAGTCATTGTCGTTGAATGTCCAAAAGTACCTGATTTTTGTTACATCCACTCATGGCGTTCACCATGTGGACATGCCCTAGATGATTGATAAATGTTTCTATGGTACTCATGGTAGGCGTCTCATTAGTATCTACCTAGATGTGATCATTCTATTCGTTGGGTTGAGGTGCATAAGTAACCATGGCATTAGTGTTGTCAGTTGTAGGATTAGATGAACTAGCGGCAAGATTAGGGTCCATGTTCTTCCTCTTCTTAGTAGCTCATGTGATAGGTGGCATGAAATGACTACCTTCTGGGTATATGAGATGCAAGATGCAATGTAAGGATGTACCTAGGAAGCTAAGTTTGATGATGCTAGAACTAAGACGCGGCTAGGATGATGAATATGCTCCTAAGGACTAAGGATGACTTGGAGTATGCACAAATTAAGGGTTTCTTTCCCTAGTGTAAGATCAAGTGGATGTGATTGTCTACCTAAGACATACTTGTGGTCTTCAGTGGATGAGATTCTCTGTCAATGTGAACCAACCTTTTGAAAAAACCACTTAACAATTGTTAGCAAATGATCAAAAATAGTCTGTCAGAGCACAAATGTCGATTCAGGGTGCAAACGTTGGTTCTATGTTTTAACTTAAAAATGACAGAATGTAGGAAAACAGGCCAGAAAACCAGAAAATTGCTATACTAGTCAGAGACGCTGACTTGTGAAACGCAGACGTCGATCAATGATTTTATGAACTGGCGTTTGCGCAGACGTCAAAACCTGAATCAACATTTTTGTAGACACTGTTGTACCTGCAAGTTCACAAAAACAACAAAAGGTGTTACTTTTTCCTCTTTCTTAGTCCTTAATTTGATCAAATTTAGCCATTTTGAGATTTTCCAAACAATTAAAAGCTAGTGTTCTTTCAAGAAGTTATCAAGATTCATTACCCTACTAAAAGTTTAACATTATAATTGCTTGTAAAATCGATATCTGCTAAAAAATAGAGTGCTCAAACATTAGAAAGTAGTGGGAAAGACAGTGAATCTTGAAAAACTAAACAGTTATGTTTGAAAAGCCTCAAACTAGCAATGCCAGGCGAAAATGCTAGTTCAGAGCACAGACGTTGGTTTAGTGCAGACACCGAATGACAGTTCAAAGAGAACTGGCATTTGCGCAGACGCCTCTTAATAAAATGCAGATGCCTCTGCGTAAAACACAATTGCTGATCTGTGTGCTTGGCAAAATTTGGAAGGAAAAAGACTAGAATTTAGAAGAATTTAGGGACATGGGTCCCATCGAGCATGCCAGGATGTAGTATGAGGAAAATTTCAACCTGCAATCACTCACAATGAGAAACCATTAGAGGGTTAGCATCTAAATTCAAAGTGAGATAAAAGCAAGAAAAACAAAGTAAAATATCCTCATATCATCAGATAGAGCCAAAACAAGTTACACCCATGAGGCTTGTTTGATTTTCTCTTTTGGATGGGATGTGGGTGTGCTCTCTCAAACACACAAATGCAAGTGTATTCCCAATGAAATGCAAATTTAGAACAATGAAGAAACTGAAGAACTAGTATGAGGAACTAGTCTCAAATTCTTAAAAAGGATGATCTTAAACAATGCAATTGAACATGAAATATGTAAGATAAAACTATGATTCATTTAGCCCAAAGAAACCTAGCATGTGATTTCTAAGTGATTTAAGCTAAAGACTATGAGCATGAAAACAAGCTATGAAATTCTAAAGTAATTCTAGCATAATAACAATGCACAATGAGAGATGAAAAATGAAGAGCAGAAGGCCTCTATTTATAGAATTTTGGAGGAGAATAAGAGGGCTTGGATGATGTGGCATCTATGTGGAATCCACATAAGATCCACATATGAGACACATAGGCTTGAGGGGATGGCCAATTTTGAGACAAATATAGCATTTAATATTTAGTGGCTCAACAATTTGAAGTGGGAGACTAAGTTGTAAGAGGAATTTAAGAGGAATGGGTGACCTTTTTGGAGATAATTTCCCCATGTGGGTGAGCATTCCATTAGCCTTAAAAAGGTTAGGAATCACCCTTTTAAGTATGATTAGAGGACAGTTAGGTAGGGAAACATGCTTAGAAAATGAGGTGATGGGAGTAGAGTGGGAATAGGGTAGGCTTAGAGGTCTCTAGGTTGGACTAATAGGTTCCTAGCTAGGGTTTGGATTGTAATTAAATTATATTTGAATAAATCATCGTTTAGAAGAATTAGGGATATGAAGGAATTTCAATAAATATAAATTTATTAAAAAGGGGATTTTGTGAGGTAAATGTATTTAAATAAAATACATTGGAATAGTATTTGATCATTGATAAAAACTAGCAAATGAAACTATTTAATTGATTGAATTAAATAGTTAGAGGAATAAGAGGGAATTTAATATTAATACTAATATTAATATTAATATTTTTGGACGTCTACACCTTCTAATTCCAAATTTCATAAAATCTTCTACTTTTGGCTTAGGAGCACCAAAATATTTGGACTTTAATCTCGGTTATCTTGATTAACCCACATCCAACCATAGTCAAGATTAACCCACATCAAATCAAAATTCATCTTGCACACCTCCATCGAGATGTTTCATCTCAAATCTTAGGTTGAAAGATTTATCAAAGTATTTCATAGACCCTCATCATTATCCAAGTAGAAGAAGATATCATCATTCAAATCAATACTTTGTTTGCACCATCATAGGGTTTTGTTTCACCTATATTTGTCTCAAACCTTTAAATCCAAATCAAATCAAATCCAATCAAATCAAAATCAAAATCCTTGAGGCCTTTCCCTCTTAAATCAAAACAAAGTCCAAGTATTTCTCCTAAGTCCTAAGTTCATATTTCATCCATCCTAAAATCTATCACTTCATCCATTCTTAATCTAAATATTCTTCCACATAATCTTCTATTCCAATTCCAAAACCTCTCATTCAAACATCATGAATATGGAATGGTTTCACAAAATGGTTGAGGACTTTAAAGTTCTAAACCCTAATCCTCAAACCATACCTCCAATCCAACCTAACTACCAAATCAATCCACAACACATCATATCCAATCCAAATTCATCTACCATTTCTTATCCTTCCTCTACCTTTGACAAGGGAAATTTGTCTCATAGCCACCTTTCCCATGAGATTCAATAACTCTGAAACATTATCCTTAGCCTACAAAATAGGGGTCAAAAGAAAAAGTTTGCCTTTGATGACATATTTCCTTCCCCATTTGTCCAAATTCATAATTCCCATCTTCCATAATCCCAATCCTACACCTAACCCCCCACATTTATGAGCTTCATGTCCAAAATCATAATCCTTATCCTCCACATAATCCCAATCCTCCAAATCCTACATTATCCCCATCCCACACTACCTTTTCCATTGAATGGATCCAAGGGCTAGAAGAAAAATATAAATCCCCAAATCAAGTTGTGAAATCCCCTCATGTCATGAACCTACCACCATCCCCTCCAAATCAATACATACCTCAATCTCCTAATTGTTATGAGTTTCCCATCCCTCCATCCACTCAAGTTGAATCTTCCACCTCCTCCATCACATTACCCCCACAAGTCCACACATGTCAAGAACTTGTTTCAAAGCATGATAACATGGATTCATCTTCTCTTCTAGCTCTAACATTCCTCCATCTTATGACACCTCTCCATATTATGACACCTTTCCATATGAAGATCATCTCCTTCCATATCAAGATCCACTTATCCTCCTTAACCCATCTCATGATCCCATTCCTAATCAAGATCAAGACATCTCATTCACCCCATCCAATGATTCCCCCCATGTCAATAGTTAACCTCCACTTATTCTCCTCTTCATTAAGATATTCCTTGTATCCCATCCACTAACCCCCCTTCGTGTCAAGATCAATTTACTCCATCTCATGAATCTATCCCCTCCATTTCATTGCATGATTTCTTTCCATCTCAAGATCCACTCACTCCAACACATAATCCTCCACAAATTCAAGATCAAAGTGTCCATTCAAATCCATGTCATGATTCCTATCCCTCTCAAAATCCTATTATCCCTCCACATGATCCTAATCCTCCAAAAAATCCCATCAAACCTATCCAATCCACCCATAAACCCCATTCACATGGACTCACATCTTGTGTTCAAAATAAAAAGTATCCCATTGGAAAAATAATGTCTCAAGATGTTGGTAAATCTTCCACACCTTCTAAATCCTAAATCCATCCATCTAAACTCAAATTTTCCCATCCCCCATCCTCCAAATCCATTTTATTCCCTCATGTCCAAAAATTCATCCCTTCCTCATCCACATCCATTTTGGGCTCTTATGTTCAAAACTCAATCCCTTCCTCATCCACACCCATTTTAGTTCCCTATGTCCCAAAAACAAATCCTTCATCCCTTCCATCCATTTTGGGTCCTTACATACCTTCATCCACCGTATCCAAGTCCACCACTCCATAACCTCAAATCCATAATAAAGATCAACAAAGGCACACATCCTTGTATTACTTCCAACATCCACCCTTCATTATTCCTTCCATTAACTCTCTAAACTATCTACCCTCATGCGCCCATCCCATTGCTATTGGAAGCAATTTGGATGCCAAAGATAAAATGCATAAAGCCAAAATCCACAACAAAAATAAAAATAAAAAATCCAAGGATCAACATGTCCCATCTAAAAGACATGTTCAAGAAAAGAAAAATATGGTCCACAAGAAAGAAAATTCAAAAGGCAACCAAGGTCCAAATGAAAAAATCACGTGGATTCCCAAGCTACTCATTGAAGCAATGAATCTCAAAGAAAAATCAAAGTTGGCATCCAACCTTGCTAATCCAAATCTTCTTCCCTTCATAAATCCATTTTATCCCTCATTTAAAAATCCCACATCCCTCAAATTCATTTTGGATCCTAAAAATCCTCAATCCATCACCTCCTTCCTCTATTTTGGGTCCTTAATCCCAAATTCCACTACTCCACCACCCTTCAAGGTGTGTGCCAATGATGATCTTTCTAACTCCCTTATCCATTTCTTCACAAGTCTTTCAACCTCCTATCCATTATCCACCAATCCTTCCCCATCCTCGCATCCCATTAATCAAACCCTATTCATAAACCCTTATCCCCCTTCATCCCCCCATCCATTTCATCTCTCCTCCCACCATCCTACCAACATCTATGAGCATTTATCTAAAATTCCTTGATCCATGGAACTAGATGCTTGAGTCCTTCCTCCATCTTCCTATCACATATCCATTGTCGTCCAAATCCACTTGTATATCCATTTACTTATCCTCATTCCCTTTCACTCTATACTTAGGGGAAAGCTCCATCCATGCCTATGCTACCATACATATCTTCCACCTACCCTATCCACCATCCACCATCCTATCTAAGTCCATCATACATTTCCCCTCTTTGTTCTTGACTATCCTACACTTTCCCTCCACTCATATACTCCATGTTTCATATTTACTATCCATCATCCTCTATCCATGTCCGCTCTTGAAATCCTATCCATGTGCTCCATTTCATAGTACTTGTCTTATACATTTCTTCCATCCCCCTTCCATAATCCTTTATAATTCCATCTTTCTTTCCCATATCTTTTGATCTTGATTACCCTATGCATTTCCTCCATACATTATCCATTATTCTATCCTATCCATATTTTTCATACCATATCCCCTATCATATTCATACCCTCCATTTCATATCTCTTCTCCAAATCCATTCCATTTTACATACCTTTTCTCTTCCTTAAAAAACTAGAGGCACTCATACATCCATACATGCTTTGGACAATACATGCCTTCCTCCCCTCCATGCGTATCCTTTTCACAACTATCTATCCATCTCATTTATCCTTTATCCACCATCTCTCCATCCTTCATCTTCCCACCTCTAGTATGGGTGCATCCTTTGAAACATATTCCTTGGATCCGGTAACATATAAAATTTGGCACAAGAAGGATTTCCTAAATAAGATTTGTCTAATGTGGTAAAGCGAGATCCTAAGGCCAAATTTATGTTTTCTTACACTTAATTATTATGATAAAATATCTTGAAGAACATGTAAGAAATAAATGGACAAGATACCTACCTCCTAACATAATAGATCTGGAAACACTCCTTTTGTGAGGTTCATGTTGAGTTTCTGGAAAATCTGACAGTTGATCCCGAACCAGAACGTAGAGACGAACAAAACCCAGAAATCTTTTTCTGTTCCAATGTCACCTTATGAAAAAGGTTGACCTTGACCCACAAATGTCACCTCTGACCCAATAATGTTGACCCTGACCTGTACAGTGTTGACAGGAAATCTATTTTTGGATCCCAGAAGTTTTCTGAAAAGGGTATCCAAATATGGTCTCAAATATGTCGTCCTGCACCTGTAACTCCCAAAAATAGCACCTGCAAATATCAAAAAAGAGGGATTTTGGGGTGGTTATATAGGGTTTTGCCTTAGTCAAACCCCCATTTTGGTGATCTCCACCTCCACAAATAGCCGAATATGGAATGTATAGTGTGTGTGTATTGCTCTTTCAAAAAGAGTCTTTGAACATGTAACGTCAAGATCTAATCCTCTAGATTAACAATCCTAACATAACATGGAAAGGAGAAAGAAATGCATAGATTTGAATATGACAAAGAAAGCATACCAAGCCCCCAAGGCTAAAGTATTCCCATCAACTCACAATCCATAGTTGCTACCCCATGATTGATGTCCTTTGAATGCTTGAATGTAGTGAATAGTAGATCTAAAGAGAGAGCCTTCTTGCCTCAATGAAAATCCAACATAGTTTGTCCTCAAAGTGCTTGATTGAAGATGATGATATGTCCTCCTAGCTTGTTCTTCTATATCATCCTCTTGCTTTCTTTCCTCCTTATTCCATCATATAATCTCCGGATTTTGTTTCATCATCAAATTAAGGCAAAAGAGAGTGTTTATATAGAGATCTCAACATAGGCCTCCTAGGGCAATGCAAGAGATCAAAATCCAGATTTCACCTTGAATCATCGTCCAATCACATTTTCCAACTAAGGATAAAACATATTAATTCAAATATCAGAGAAAACACTTCCGCATCCAAACCCAGGGGCCTATTTTAAGTTCTGGGCCCCGATAAGCTCCAGATTTGAAAGTGGGGACCAATACTTCACAAAGGTCTATGTCGACCTTGTCCCTGACCTAGATCAGGGTCAACCTCGACCCTGACCTGAGGTTTCAGGCAGGTCAACAAAAAGTTGCAGAAAGGTTTCTAGATCAGCTGGGGACCTAGAAAGGTAGGGGAATGTGCCAGAGTGTTTAAGAAGGCCTAGAGGCCCAGAGAGAGAATAGGATAAGGCCCAAGAGGACCAATACATAGGTCCTACCTAGAGTGAAGAGCCATGGAGAGAGAAATGTAGGAGAATCCACAAGATCCTAACCCTAATTTCATCTACACATGTATAATCAAACACAGATGCAAATCTAATATGCAAACATACTAAATGAGGGTGCTAAGCCTATCAAAATGGAAGTGCTTCCATTTTAAGATGATATAGATCCTAATCTACTCATTCCCCATTCTTCAGTCTTCCACTCACAACCCTTACACACCATCCTTCTCTTTCATGCATCCTTTATCCCTGATCTTCCCATCCTTCATTTTCCTACTGCTAGTGTGGGGCATTTCACTCCTTTACCACCTAGTTCTTGAATCTCCATCCTTGAATTCCACATTCCTTATTCATCCATTCAATATTACATATCCATCCATTCCCTTCATTTATCTCCCATCCAATCCATCTCTCCATCTCCACCATTCCTTGGTTCTCCCTTGTCATTGGTTTGAATCCCATTCTATCAAATTCATATTCATCCATTACTATCTTATATTCCTCATCCATTCTATATATCTTCTAATCTAATCCATTCCTCTTTTATTCATCTTCTAATCTAATCCATTCCTCTTTCATTCTATCTATCTTCTAATCCAATCCATTTCTCGTCCATTTCTATCTATCTTATCTTCCAATTTTGTCATATTCTCCAGTTCCTCTTATCTTCCTCTCCTCCCATCTATTTATTCTTCCTTCTATCTTCTAATCTAATTCATTCCTCTTCCATTCTATCTATCTTCTAATCCAATCAATTCCTCTTTCATTCTATCTATTTTCTAATCCAATCCATTCCTCTCCCGTTCTATCTTCTAATCTAATCCATTCCTCTTCCATTATATTTATCTTATATTCCAATTCATTTGCCTTCTTCCAATTCAATTCTATCCCATTCATTCATCTTCTAATATAATACCTTCCTCTTCTATCTAATTCCTCTTATCCTCCAATCTCATTCCATCTAATTCCTCTTCTTATAAAATTGCATCCCTGCACGACTGAGCTTACCCCATCAACATTGAGCTTTATTCTAGACACAATGACCGCAAACATTTCCAACAAATCAGAAAATAGATTGACTTTCCTTATTTCATTCTATTCACAAGAAATTGCCAGCGAATTCCTGTTTCAATCAATCAATCTTTTGCCCATCAGGATGCATCCTTCCAGTGTCGGCTTTTTCTATCAATTCTCACATCAAATTTATTGATGGAAAGAACTTATGGACTGAATGATCAGTTGGTTAGGATTCCTTTTTTCTTATTTTATCTTGTGTTTCAATATAGCCTTATTGTGACAACCTCGACTTTTGTATCTTGGTTCGTTATGATGAGTACATATTGGAATGTCTTTTATTTTATGATCTACTTGTCATAGATTGTTAGTGCATTTATGTTTTGATATTTAGTTATGACTATGTATGCCTCACTGCGGGTAGGATTCATGCATCTCAAATCCCTAAAAATACTTGGATGTATTGTGTCTCCTCATGAGCAACATTTTATAGGTCTCATCATACCTGCTATCTTTCATTCTTGTTCCTAACAACCTATTTGTCTGAGAGTCTAGTCCGTGCAAAGCAACCATTTCACTTGTGTTTTCTAGCACATGGTGCATAAATCTCACTGTCATCATGTAGTTAGGATTGCATTTTAGCTAGGTCATCTTGCACTTTACATTTTTCTCTTGGCAAGGTTTCTGTTTATTCCCCTATCCTGATTGGGGCATCATGTCTCCAATATAGAATAGGTATACCCCCCCCAAGGATGTGTCTTGCAACACCACCTAATTTCCCCCTTTTCTCTCTTCTCCTCTCTTCTACCTTTTTTCAATAAAATTCCACAAAATTTATTTTTTTGGGTTATTTTCTCGAGGGGGCATCATCTCATCTCCCACCATAATTAATTTTCTCTCTGGGGCATCTTATTTTCTTTTCTTTGACGCGATGCCACCTCCGACGCTGCATCAAAGAGGGGCAAAATGTAGATGTCCAAAATCATCCTTATATTAATTTAATTAATATTCTCATAACATTATAGTTAATTTTAATTAATTATATTTGTTATATTCTTATCTATTTTATTTATTTATTTAATTAAATACAATTCACTTTCATAATATTTAAATCCTAATTTAATTATTATTCCCCCTTTTAATGTATTAAATCTTAATTATATACATTTCCCTCATTTATCCCTTTAAAATACATTTATAATTTATTTATTCCTGCACATGACTTAATTCTACTAAACGATAATTAATCTAAATATAATTTGGATTAAACTAATTTGAACCTAGATCCTACCCTACCTCACATCACTCTCACCAAATAGACCTACTCGCTAATTAACTAAGGTTAATTAGGCTAATTTCTTGATTCCTACACAAATTAGTCCTAATTATTTGCTCACACGTGTGAGAAAATTTCCAAAAATTCACCTTTTCTAAATAATCCTAATTTGGTGCCAACAAGGTTTATTACACCCATGATGACACCCTCTTACACTTTTTGAAAGTGTTTCATTGGACCAAAACTCTTACACCTTTTACAAGATCCTTCACATGTGTACTTTAAGTACACCTTGATCCATCACATCCAAAGTTGCTCACACATGTGTGAGCAAAGTTGGCCTCTTGCATGGCTTATGTGTCCCTCATGTGGCACCTATTTGGATGCCACATGAGCTCCACCTCATCCAAGCCCTCTCTCTCCTCCAAAAAATCTATAAATAGAGGTCATCGTCAAGAGCAAATCATCTCTTATTTATGCATTGTTACCATGCTAGTTTAGTGCTAGAATTTTAGAGTGTTTTTCATGTTTATGCTTTAGATAATGTAGAAATCACATCTTAGGAATAATGGTGAATGAATCTAGTTTCTAGTTTTCATTTTATCTTGCATAACATCTTAGTATAGTTTGCATTTTCATTTCAATCATTTGGTGAATGGCTTGAGACAAGTTCTTCATACTTGTTCTTGAGCTCTTCATCCATCATTAGCTTGCATTCTAGTTTCCATCCATCAAATTATAGTGGAATTATGATATTGTGTTGGGAGAGCACACCCACAATTCTCTAAGAGAAAATCAACAAGGCTTGGATGCACTTGTTTGGCTCATCGGAGGTTGTGATGGGATCTCTTGTTGTTTTCATAGTATGCTTATTATACATGTTTAATGTAGTTTATTAATTGTATATCTCTAACATTTGCATGTCTTACCGTGCTCCCAACAGGTTAGGCTTCAGCACATACAAAATCTATCATAGTTTTTCATGAGAATATTCACTCCCTCAATGCTTCCAAAAAACAAGGATTTTTGATGAAATTGGACCTATCAAAAGCTTATGACAGAGTGGACTGGTCTTTTCTTTCTAATATATTAAGATCTTTTGGATTTGATAAGGATGTGATCAGAATTATAATGCAACTGGTTTCCACCCTACTAGAGGCCTGAGGCAAGGGGACCCTATTTCCCCCATCATTTTTGCAATTATGGCTAAAAGCCTAGGGAGATATATCAACAGTTTGGTGCTCAATTGATGCAGAGTGCACAGCGGTAGACGGTTAAGGGGTCGAACTCAACATCTATAATCTGATATCTTCTATCAATTCACCAACAATCGAACTTAATTCCTTGCACAACCTTATTATACTTGACAACATCACAATCAAAGCACTACCACCACAGTTCTCATAGGTCCGTTTGATGTTCACGATACCCGACAGGTTCTACTACCATTGCAAGGCCGAGTTCAACATACATCAATCTTTCTTCAATCCCAAATGCTCTCAAGTCACTCACAAAGTGACTGTTGAAAAGATGTGTCTCAGTTCCACACTGTATGAACCGTTAATAACTTCCCATCAACTTTGGATCGCCTCTAATCCAGAAATACATGTCACGGTCTCTTTGAAACTTTTTGAGATCGAGCACTATCAAAACTGAATCATTGTTCAAATTAAAAGGAAACCTGATTCCTTAATTGACTAGGCTCTTATATTATCGGTTGCTAGCAGTGAGCAAGACCCGATTCAATAAACCTTTAACTTCTTTGATAAATCTCGATAAAATGAATCAATTTCATCGATCAAAACAAAGCCTGAGCACGGTCTCATTCTAAACCAGATAACCAATAATTCAACATCCAATATATCTTGCTGTCGCATTCTTTCAACAGAACCGAAACAGAAACTAATGAAATTTTATCAATAATGAATGCCTGAATGGATTTACCGAAACATGATCTCGGATCTTATAAACCGAATTCATAAATAACACTTCAAATTCAACATGAATCCACGGCTTAACACTTAAATAAGAAATAGCAGACGACAATGTTCGTAACAGGAATTCAATCATTTATTTCATAATTCCATTCTTCGCTACATCTTTCTGTCTCATTCATTGAGACTACATCTTCTCTCCTCTATTCTACCCGACTCTCCTTTTTTTTTTATTCTTTCTCGGGTTACAAAATAAAGAAAATAAACTCCCCAAGAATCCGATAACTAACCAACTAACTTCCCTCAACTAACTTATAACTTGTATTGTGTTAACCGACTCCAATCTAATGGCATACTAACTAGACTAATAAGGGATCGTGGAGTTGACAACGTCAACTTCATGATTAATACAAAACATTTATTAAATCAAAATACTAATGTATACCCAACCGACTACATCCATGTGTAAAAATGAACACTTATATGTAATGTCTCAAATTAGTGAAATGCTTTGAATCTTGTGATGCCCCTGTATCATACTCACAGGGACAGAAAAATTCAAGTCCCGTTGAATTGTTGTGATCTTCTTCCGGATTTTCCAATTGTATGTAGGTAATAATGTCACCATAAGGATGACAGAATTGATGTCGCTTGCCATAAAATTTTGGTTCAAATCTTCATGTTGGATACCCTTTTTGGTATCTTCACTGAATCCTTGAACAAATACATCTGCTAGCCGCATATTACCTGCATAAAAATACCAATCAACTAGATCCACAATCTGGTCCTCTTCCTGTTTGTATATCTCTAAAACATCACATTCATCAACAAATACTTCATTCCTTTCATCAATAGTCTTCTCCTTCGCATATGAATCTTGTACTATGTCTATTCCTTCCTGATCATTTTTGTCCACATTTCCATCATCTGGGAAAATCATTTCTTCAACCATACCTGTCACCAACTCTCCTTCATCTGCAATGTTTCTTTGCCTATGAAGAGGAATGTTATCACCAAAACAAATTATTATCTTGTTCTTATCCCTGCAAGGTAGTGGATTCAATTTAAATTTCTCTTTCCCTTTATGAACAACATAAGTATTAGAGTAGCCATCATGAATTGTTCTCCTCATACATTGCCATGGTCTACCTAATATTATGTGCCCACAATTCATAGAAATTATATCACACCAAACTTGATCATGATATGGCCCAATTGAGAAATGGACAAGAGCCTTCTGACTAACCTTCATATTCAACTCTTGGTTTACCCAAGTGGCACTGTTAGGGTTAGGATGTTCTACCAATGCCAATCCCAACTTAGAAACCATATCAATGGAAACCAAATTACTATGTGCCCCTGAATCAATGAGTAGAGTACATACCTTGACTTGGATGAAACATCTTGATTTAAATATACCTTCTTGTGCTGATGTTGGTAATGGTCCTCCTTTCCTCATGAGAATAAATTCTCCTACTACAGGGTCTGCTACTTTAGGTTCATGAGTTTCCTCTTCTTCAATTAGATGTACCCTCCTTTCCTTGCCTTGATCAGGATCTATCCATTTAGGACACCTAAAATCTTGATGTCCAACTTCATTGCAATGGAAGCATCTACCTGTGAAGATGCCACTTCCTCTTCCACCTCCATTTCTTCCACCTCTTTGGGTGTGACCTCCTCTTGYCTCAGAAGTAGTTCCTTTATCCTTTTCTTCCCAAACCTRAKTTGTCCTTCCTCCTCTTCCCCTCATTGAAGAACCTCCTCTRTTGCTRCTATTCTGTCTCTCACTCTTCCTCTTCAWTTTCTCCTCTATTCTAAGAGCCATTTGGTAACATTCCTTCACACTTCTGGGGTTAGAAGCCACAAATTCATCTTGAATGCTAAATCTTAAACCACCYAGATATCTAGCAACCTTAACAACTTCATCTTCTTCCAATCCAGATCTTATACTTAGTTTATAAAATTCATCAGTATATGCTTTAATATCTAAGTCTTTTTGTCTTAAACCTTGCATTTTCTTATGCATTTGTACATGAAAATCTTTTGGAAGAAAGTTACCTTTCATCTTTGCTATCATTCTATCCCAAGAGATAATCTTTGCCTTACCTATTCTTCTTCTATCAGCCTCCTCATGATCCCACCATAGGAGTGCATGCCCTTTAAGTTTTGTTTTTGCCAATCTGACCCTTTGTTCATCCGGTACCTCTTCACTTTCAAAGTAGGCATCCATTGATGCTATCCATTCCAACAGCTCTTCTTCTTTCAGACTTCCATCATACATAGGAATATCTCCCCTCACCTTATGCTACTCATTCTTCAAAGCCTTCAATATCCTGATTGTCCTCTGCTCTTCAGGATCTACTTGTTCCTCTTCTTCTTCTTCCTTATGGGTTTCTTCCTCTTATTCACTATCAACACCTTCATCTGTTGCTCTTCTTTGATTGGATTCAAGTGCTTCAAGCTTGGCCAAAAGTGCAATGTAAGACTCCTGCAACCTTGTGTTCTTCTCTTTCAACTCCTAGATCTCCCTGGTAGTACTTGCATTCTTTGGAGGCATTTCACAAACAATAGTCCAACTTCCTTTAGAAAAGTGTTCCTCTATCCCTTTAAGGATCTACTAGTGTGCTCTAATACCACTTGATGCAGAGTGCACAGTGGTCAACGGTTAAGGGGTCAAACTCAACATCTATAATCTGATATCTTCTATCAATTCACCAACAATTGAACTTAATTCCTTGCACAACCTTATTATACTTGACAACATCACAATCAAAGCGCTGCCACCACAGTTCTCATAGGTCCGTTTGATGATCACGATACCTGACAGGTTCTACTACCATTGCAAGGCCGAGTTCAACATACATCAATCTTTCTTCAATCCCAAATGCTCTCAGGTCACTCACAAAGTGACTGTTGAAAATATGTGTCTCAGTTCCACACTGTATGAACCATTAATAACTTCCCATCAACTTTGGATCGCCTCTAATCCAGAAATACATGTCACGGTCTCTTCGAAACTGTTTGAGATCGAGCACTATCAAAACTGAATCATTTTTCAAATTAAAAGGAAACCTGATTCCTTAATTGACCAGGCTCTTATATTATCGGTTTCTAGCAGTGAGCAAGACCCGATTCAATAAACCATTAACTTCTTTGATAAATCTTGATAAAATGAATCAATTTCATCGATCAAAACAAAGCCTGAGCACGGTCTCATTCTAAACCAGATAACCAATAATTTAACATCCAATATATCTTGCTGTCGCATTCTTTCAACAGAACCGAAATAGAAACTAATGAAATTTTATCAATAATGAATGCCTGAACGGATTTACCAAAACATGAGCTCGGATCTTATAAACTGAATTCATAAATAACACTTCAAATTCAACATGAATCCATAGCTTAACACTTAAATAAGAAATAGCAGAAGACAATGTTCATAATAGGAATTCAATCATTTATTTCATAATTCCATTCTTCACTACATCTTTCTGTCTCATTCATCGAGACTACATCTTCTCTCCTCTATTCTACCCGTCTCTCCTTTTTTCTGATTCTTTCTCGGGTTACAAAATAAAGAAAAGAAACTCCCCAAGAATCCGATAACTAACCAACTAACTTCCCTCAACTAACTTATAACTTGTATTATGTTAACCGACTCCATTCTAATGGCATACTAACTAGACTAATAAGGGATTGTGGAGTTGACAATGTAAACTTCACGATTAATACAAAACATTTATTAAATCAAAATACTAATGTATACCCAACCGACTACATCCATGTGTAAAAACGAACACTTATATGTAATGTCTTGAATTAGTGAAATGCTTTGAATCTTGTGATGCCCCTGCATCATCAATGGTCATATTTCTAGTCTTCATCCCTCCTCTGCTCTGCAGAAATGCTCGCATGAACAATTTGTTGATGATACTATCATGATGGGGGAAGCCTCAATGAAATAAGCAAGGAACATGAAAAAGTCTCTAAATGTTTACACTAATGATTCAGGTCAATCTATTAATTGGAGAAAAAGTTCCTTGTTCTTTAGCAATACTCGTCAAGATAGACAAAGATATCTACTATTCTTGGATGTAAGATAGGGACTTTCCTTGCCTCTTACTTGGGCCTTCCCCTTTGTCACAAACCTAATGAGTCCTTCTGGAATGGAATCCTTGATAGATTCCACAACAAAATGGTAGGTTGGAAAGGAGCTACCTTGAGTCAAAAAGGAAAAGTTCAACTTCTAAAATTGACTCTTCAAAACCTTTCAGTCTATGCTCTCAGTCTCTTCAAAATTCCACAGAAGTATGTTGATTTAATAGAAAAATCTAGAAAATATTTCTTTAATCTGGTGTTGAAGAGAAGAAAAGGTTTAGCCTTGTGGCTTGGGGAGTGGTTTTCAAACCAAGGAAGTTTGAAGGGCTTGGAATAAGAAGCATAAGAAATACTAACAAGGCATTTCTTTCCAAACAGTGCTGGAGAATCTTTGAAGAGGAAAAGGAATGGAATTCTATTCTCAAGAGTAAATACCATCTTTACTCTTTAGAGGATATGTTAAGGAATCCTATGGACATCCAAGGGTCCTTTATATGGAATAGTATTAGTAAAGGAAATAATCTAGTTAGAAAAGGGGTTAGATGGAAGTTGGGAAATGGCAGGAAGATTAATTTTTGGAATGACAAATGACTGAAGGAAATTTCCCTAAATGAGAATCAGGAATGGATGCCAGCTATTCTAGACTGCAAAGATATAATTGGGGATATGGTCTATGATTATTGGATCAATGAGGACTGGATAAACTTAGGCTCTTTTGATTTTAATCTCAAAATTATCAATAAACAACTTAATCAATGGTTCTTAAGAGATAACGAGCAAGATTCTTTGATTTGGGGCCCTAAGGAAAATTGTAAATTTTCTATCTCTTCTTCTTCCGCCCTCCTCCATATCCAAGAAGATCATCCCATTAGCTCTCAGGTATGGAACAATAAGCTTATTCCTAAAATTAACTTTTTTTCCTAGCTACTTGTTCAAAACAAAATTCTCACTGTGGGCAATCTTTGCAAAAGAGGATGTTATATGCCCAATAGTTGTATCTTGTGTTGTTCTGAAGCTAAGACTTGAAATCACTTGATGATTCACTATTCTTACACAAGAAAGGTTTGGGATTCTATTTTCAAACAAAGCAATCTGGAATGGGTGAAACCCCAAAATATTCAGGATCTAGTTAAACAATGGTTATGCCCCTTTTCTGGAAAATAATGAAAATATCTCTAGAATCTCTTCCTCCCCCACCTTACTTGGAGAATCTGGAAGGAGAGAAATAATAGAGTTTTTAGAGAAAAAATCACTTCCCATGAGAATTTTGCTAACCAAATCAGTAGAAGCTTAATGAAAAATTTTAGAGTATCTCTCCCTAGAGACTCTCCTCTAAATAATACCTAGGTCTTCTTTGAAATTATCAACAACAAGAATCAGGGGAAAAAATATAAATACTTAACAAGGAGGAATAATATCATTTGGACTGCTCCTCTGATTGGGTGGCTCAAAGGTAACTTTGATGGTGCAGTGAAACGAAATCTAGGAAGAGTTGGTGTTGGTGGTTTAATTAGAGACTGGGCTGCCCCTGGGGATTCAGACTAACCATGTTGCGGAAGCCATGGCTACTCTTCAAGTTGTGACTCTGGCTAAAGAGTTGGGATATTCAAAACTTTGGTTGGAGGGCAATTCCCTAAATAGAATGAGGCCTCATGGACTATTGCCCATATAATTGATAAAATCAAAACATTATTACTAATGTTTCAGGAATCTTATATTTCCCACATACATCATGAAGGAAATAAGTCGGTTGATGGATTTGCAAATGTGGGGGCCCATAATGATGTAACATAATCATGGAAAGGGGAAGTGGATCTCAATTTTGAGATCTTAAGTCTTATCAAGTACGATAAGCTTAATCACAATGAAGGAATAATTAATACAAGAGTTAATGATGAACAGGATGCTTAAGCGTAAGGGTAATGAAATTTTTTAGTCAAGGGAAGTGAAAATTATGAAGAACGTTACCTCACACAGATTGTGGGTATTTCTAGCATCTTAAAATAGAGAAACTAGAAGAGTTTGGTGTTTTTTCCTGCTCATTTTCAGAAAGCTCAGTCTGTGAAAATGGGAGGCAGTTTCAAAAGGGAGGAGCCACTAGATTGCACAAAGTGGAAACAGAAGAAAAAATTATGGAGAAGGCTGAAGCATGGAGGGTCTAATCAGTACATGGAAAATTTGCATGGTTGGGATAAAGATGTTACCAAGAAATTTGTAGATGGGTGGAAAAATGGCAAGGTGAATTTTTTGGGTAAGTCTTTTACACTCACGCTGAGCATTATTTACTAGATTACCGGGTTGTCCATAGAAGGTATGAAATTTTATAGGGAAAATAAGCGTATGGGAACTCAAGCTTTTAAGATTTTCCCTAAGTCCAAATATGAAGAAGCTCTCCTAAGGAAAGGGTCTGGAGATTATGTAGATATTAAGAAGATTAAGAGTCATTGGGTTGATATTCTAACTGTCATGATAGAATATTTTACTCTAGATGGGCGCTACTCGAAAATCTAAAATCTTCATTTTATTTTAGCTAATCATTTTAAACATAACAAGAAAGTTTTGTTTCCTTTCTATCTTCTTAGTTCTCTGAATAACAACATTATGGATCACAAGAAGAAGGCCAACAATCTGGTGTTGCATGAAGGGTTAATTTTTCTTATTGCAGACTATGCCACGAACCACATTCTAGAACCCATTCCTAAATGGGTTAAAGGGAAGGTGAAGAAGAACAAGCTGGAAACTAAAAAGATGGATTTGAAGAAGAGGGTTAAGAGTGAGATTGAGGAAAATCTAGAAAAAGATGAGGATTTTGAAAACCAAGCCCTAGCCCCTCAGGGTAATGATGAAGAGAATATTCAAGATGAGAAAATGGAACAAGAGTCTAGGAAAGAGGAGGAAGAACCTCAGAATAATGAGGAGGATTCTGTGAATGAGAAGAATGACTCTGTGAATGTGGAGGAAACCTATGTGAATGAGGAGGGGATTCCTGACAATGAGGAAGAGGAGACTAGGGATAATGAAGAAGAAAACCAAGAGGAGGAAAAAGAAGAAGATGAGAATGAAGGAAAGGACAAGGAGGAGATGGACGAGAAGCCAAATTTTAGGGTTGGGGATAAAAAAAAAAAGAAAAAATAGAGATTGGAATTTGGCTACCCTAATATTGGGTTTGACATTGATGATAGAATTCCAAAGAGTAACAAGGAACATGGCGCAAATATGGAGGAGTGGATTAGCAAGGATATGAATGAAATGAAGAAGCACTTGAAGGAGATTGAAGAAGCTATGGATACCTTCAAAACTAAGCTGGATAAGCTGGAAAAGGATCTTTTGAAGAAGGTAAATAATAACAATGTGAATGAAGAGATAACAGCCACAATTACTACCTAGTGGAGGAGAAGCTGAAAGATATGAAAGATAAAATCAGCCACAATGGGCATATGATAAGTATTATTCTAAAGCATATAAATGAGGGACTAAAAGTCTTAGTGCTTAATATTAAGGCACTATATGCATATCTAGAGAGAAGCATGCTGGAGAATACCACTTTCACTATGGAAGATAAATTTGGGAGCTCAGGCCCAGGAACCAAAATAAGAAGTGGCATTAAAAGGAAAGTTCCAAAGATTCCTAAGCCCTCAAAGACTCCATCGACATGATGGAAGATATGTAGAAAGAGGCTGAGAAAGCCTTTAAAATTATTAAGTAGCTTCTCTTTTTGTTTTGTGCTAGTATTTTTCCTAGAATTTGTGCTAGCAACTATTTTTTGGCTGCTTTTTGGGTCTTTTTTTGGGTTTCTAGGGTTGAATAGGGTCCTTCTTACCGATGTTTAGTAGGATATCGATGTTTGTAAGGGTTGTGTTTGTTTATCTTTTTCTCTAATATGTAAATGGTTTTGGGTACCATTCAAAACTCATTTTTACTTTAATCATAAACAATTGATCTATTTCTTCTTTCAGTAATCCCATTCTGCTATGGTGTTCTCGCTGCAGAAACTTGTCTTGTAATCCCATGCTCATTACAAAAGTTAGTGAATTCATCATAAATAAATTCTCCTCCTATATCTGATCTTAAATATTTTAGTTCTTTTCCACTTTTTTTTCAACTTTATATTTATACCATTTGAATATCTTAAATGATTCAGATTTCTCTTTTAAGAACATGACAGTCATCTTCCTAGAATAGTCATCAACAAATAGAATAAAGTATCTATCACCATAATAGATTTTTTTCTCATTGGTCCACATAAGTCAGTATGGCCTAACTCTAGAATAGCATAACATGTGTATGTTTTTATCTTGAAACTAGACTCTATCATTTTTCCTTTTTTACAATTTTTGCACATAACATGGTCGAGATTTGACATACTCGGTAAACCTCTTTTATTTTTTTACTTATCTTAACCATGTTGTCAAAATTAAAATAACATAGCCTTTTATTCCACAACCAAAAATCTTCATTTCTAGCCAATAAATAAGTGGTCTCAATGTTTTCAAGATAGAATAGATTACCTTTTGTTTGTTCACCAGTACCAATCAAATTTCATGTTCTATTATAGATCTTTGCCTTTTTGTTCTCAAATATAACTCGGTGTCATGTCTTGTTCAGCTGTGAAACACTCAATAGATTATAGTTAAGTCCTTTCACCCAATATGCATTTTCACATCTGATTAGATTATTCAATATGACGGTTCCTTTTCCTTCAACTGGGCAAAGTGGGTCATTACCCATCCTAACTAATCCACCATTATAATATTTAAAAGTTTCAAAATTTTCTTTATCTCTAGTCATGTGATGAGTACAACCACTATCAATAATCTAGACATCATTTTTGCTAACTTTAGATATGAATGCATTTTTAACATACCTTTCTTCGTCGTCTAAGTCATCCTTCATAGCAACAAATACTACCTCAACATCTTCATCAAAATCAGTGTTAGAATTTTTAGCTTTGTTCTCAACTAGGTAACAAGCCTTCTTTCCTTTGTCCTTGTAATCTTGGTTATCTCTTCTGTCAGAGTATCAGTTACTTCTATAGTCTCGGTCATCACTTCTTTCATACTTCTTTTCATAAGATCTTTCATTGTTTCTTTCATCCTTTCTCTTGTTAGGGCGTCTAGCAGAAAAATCTCCAATTTCTTTGTAATTAAAATAGAACAATGGTAAATTACCTTTATATATTCCTTTACCTCTATGTAATCTTCTAGCCATTAGTGCTTCAAGTTAATCAAGTTCTTGTTCATCACTATCACTATCATTTCTCATAGTGTGTTTGTGACTAGATTTGCTTATTTTCAGAGAAGATTTGAATGTAGATTCAATAGTTGGTAAGACAATATTGTCATAGTTGTTCATCTCAAATGAAATAAGTCTACCAATAAAACTATCAAGAGTAACATTGTTATTTTCTACTGCTCTCATTTCTTGAATCGCAGATACTCTAATAGCATAAACAGGTAGTAAAGTTCTCAGAATTTTACTTACAACTGTTTCCTCCTCAAGTACTCCTCCTACTCCATGGATAGTGTTAACAACTTCTTTGATTCTACTATTGTACTGAGTGATGTTCTCTCCTTCTTTCATTCTTAGGTCATCAAACTTTCCTCTTAGGCTTTCATCTTTAGCTCTCAACACATTGGTGTCTCCTCCATGTACTAGCTTGATTTTGTCCCACATTTGCTTTGTAGAGGTGCATGATTTCACATCTTCAAATCCATCATCGAGTAGTTAAGAAGAAATTTCTATCATCATAGAATTGTGTTCATGTTTCTCTCTCAATTGATCAACAGTCAGAGGTCCATTATGTTAGAAACACTAAGAGGGGAGGGTGAATCAGTGTTTCTCTATTAATTACTTTTTAGCAACTTAAACATAAATCAAACATACATAGAATGAAGCTTAACATAAGAACTCATAACACATGATATGATTATGGGGAAACCTTGATCAAAGGAAAATCTGGTGGTAATTAGTACCCACAAATATTGTACTAGGTATAATGAACCTATTAATGTTCCTTTTCCCTGTTAGAAGCAGTCTTTACAATATGAGTACAATGACCTGGTTAAAGGTATGACCCTCTTAGGATTCTTTTACAAAACCCTATTAAAGGTATATGGCTCACTTCCTAGGCTCACTGCCCAATAGGATGAAGGCTACAACCTTTTGAAAGATGATATGCACTATATCAAAATGAACTATTGTGATGACACTGCTGTCTGATTAGTTCCGTGTATGCGCGAATGCTCTTACTCTCTTAAAGAACTATATCATGTATTGACTTCATCATACTGCTCTTCTATATCTTCCTCTTACATAATAATTGACGCTTGTAACATATCTTTACATTACATACTTATATGTTCATATCCAAATAGGGGCAACCCAAAATAAGACACTAGTCGGCCCTAAAACAAAATATACAACGCCTCCGAACAAGTCAGCTCAAGCGTGTTTACTACAATGCTAATTACATTATTATAAACATATAACCAAAGGTGCTTAGCCATTACATAAAAAAATAATGCATGCTAATCAAAACACTTAGTCGGCTTCCATGCTCTGTCTTATGGACTGCTGGTCTATTGATCTGTATGTATCTTTGTCATATTGTTGTTCCATACTATGCGTATCTGGATGTAGCATGTACACGTGTCATACAACATATATCTGAATGTGCATAAGATGAATCAATCTCTTGCATGTGGGTTGATGTGCTGATCGTTGAGTATCTCTGTTTGCCCTGTTTTTTATACTTAGTCATTTTGTCTTTCATTGAAAGAAACTAAACATGACTTTGTTTCCATGATGACAACACAAAATGAGTCATGCATCCTCAAGAAGTCAACTTGACAACACATTAGGTGCAACATATTCAGTATCCAAGTATTGTGTGACATCATTTCCAATATCTGATAGATGAATTCTTACACTTCTTTTTCAAGATGCAGAGTTGTCCTTGTTAAACTTAGGCACATCCCTTTTACTCATCTTGTGATCTTTATCTTAAGTCCCTTTAAAATTTTCTTCCAAACACTAAAGCTCATATACCAATTGTTAGAATAACTGAGAGGGGGGGTGAATCAGTGGCCTTAAAATAATTCCAAAAATCCAACCAACACTTATATCTCAAATGTAATATCCTCTAGTTATCTTTCAGTCCATCAAGATGTATGTCATAAATAAATTTATCAAATATAACCTGCTCGATAAGATATATTGTTTATCTATTCTAGATTTTACCAAGTAGCAGCAAATAAATTTAGTGTTAATCGACCAATCCAGTATCACTAATGTGTAAATAAAAATATCAATGCAATGAAATAAATACATATTTGACATATAGATTTTAATGAGGAAACCTAGTTAAGGGAAAAACCACTTGGGACCGGTCACCCAAAAAATTTCACTCTTCTGAAGTGAGCTCGGTGAAGAGCCAACCCTGTTAAAGGTTACAAACACACTATTAAGTGGGACCTTGTTAGAGGATTTAAAACTAATAGTTTATCTTTTGACCTAGCACTCACTATGTTTTCAACAAGAAAAACTTTTGATACTCTTGATTATCTCAATACATTAAGGATTGTAAAATCCCACTCAGTTAAGAGATTTTATGAATCAATGGTTAAACTGATATAGTAAATGATCTATTCAAAATACAAATTTAACTTGCAGATATTTAGATCTATTTTTAGTCCAATAATACCTTTCTGATCAATGTTCACTTCAGTTTTGTTATGCCCTGCATACCTGTCCCTACATTTTGTGTGCAAAATGTCGGGTCCCCCCTTTTTTCGCTTTTTCTCTTGCCTTGTTTTCTTTGTTTCCTTTGCTTTTCCTCTGGGTTTTGCTCCCGCGAGATTTGTCTTTCTTTTTCTTTCTATCTTTTGCACCTCCAGGCCCGGTCCCAGAGTTTGTTTACTCTGTCCAAAGCCAGATTTCGGACTCTGGGATTCTCTTTACTAAGTCTTCTCTCGCAAGAAGGCATAGTTGTATGGAATAGCCAGGCTTGGAGTCCAGAGGTCTGTCTGTTTCAGAGTTTGCAGAAAAGAACACAACCTATTTTTATCCTAGGGGTATAAATAGGAAGTTACCTATCATTTTCACAGTTACCACGATTAAAATACTTGGTGCACTCGGAGCAAATTAAGGCAAATTAAGGAGAATTAAATAGCTTTTTCTCCCGTTCTTGGTTGATTACCAGTGGTTTGTAGTGCTGGCTCACGGTAATTCTCAAGGCTAACTTGTTGCAGGGCACTTCCTATGCTCACCTTCTCCATGTCTTCTACATTTGCAGGTAGGCTTGGCCCTCATCTTTTCGTTCTTTCCGGTTTCCTAGTTTTTGTTCTGCTGTGTTTGTTTTCATTTTGCTATTTTGTCTGGTTTTGGTTTTGTTTGTGCCTCACCATGCCTCGTGGTGCTAGTCTTTCTGTCGTCTCCCATTGGTGGGTTGGCATGAGCAGAGGGTTGTCCGCCCTCTATGCAGTAGTAATCTAGGGTGGTTTCTTGTGCGTTCCGCATGATGTAGGTTGCTTTGTATATTGTGTATGTTTCTATAAAATTTATGTATATATGCCTCAGCCTTCGGCCTCTTGTATTATGTTGTATTCCTTATGTATATCCTTCCAAGACTATGTTGAGCTCACCGTGCCCTTCTTCATGTTTCCCCAAATTTGTGAGCTCTCCCTCTTGGAAAAATACCACCTAGTTTGGACTCAGCTTCTTGCTGGTATGAATAATGGTGGTTTTCTCTCTCCTCCATTGAGTCAGTCTTAATGGAAGATTTATTTCCCATGCATGCATTCAACTCCAGCCAAGTGGCTTCTGCTTCACGTGCATTCAGATAGTTGGCGGCATTTTTTCCATAACTCCTATTTACTGCATGGCCATGTGACACCCACGTCAGCTTAGTATGGCTCATATTCCGGCCATGTCACCCAACGGTTAGTTTTTGGAATCTGGGTCCTATGTCCTCATCTAGCTCCTATTTCACTTGTATCATATGTGCTAGAATCCCTAGAGGCCCAGATGTTAGTCAGTTTCCTCATTTTTCATTATACACATATCTTTCCCAGGATTTGACAAACTAACTCTTGCACGTGCAGATGCAGATGCGATGGTAAGACCTCCAGAACCTGGAGTAGCATTTTATCTTATATAAATTGTAATGGTCATCTTGTCTTGTAGGTTGACAGCATCGAATTCATTAATCATGTTGGAGGCATCTGCATCTTCTCCACCCAGGAGTCCAGATCTCCCCACCACGGTAGTCACCAGGGCAGTTGTCAGGACTAAGATCAAGAGGACCCTGGAAAAGCTTCCCCTAACCATGAAGTACTTGAAGGAAAACACTATCATGGGATCAAAGATTGATCCCAAGGTTCAATTGATTACCAACACTAGTGTTGGAATGTGGGCAGAAATGAAGGCCCTAGTAAAAATGATGTATATCCAACGAACAACCGAAGACCCATTGGTCGTCAATATCGGCAATTCTAGGATTTTGGAGGCTTTTTGCTTCTCATGCTTCGTGCAAGCCCCAAAACTTAATCTTATGCTGGTCATGCACTACAATTTGTCCGTCTGGGCCGTCATGATCGCTACCTCAGTCCCGACCGGGTATCCAACTCCTATGGTGTCTTTGGACACCACAACTTTTCAGGCTAGTTTAGGAATTCCCCATTCAATGAGGCAGCCATTGTCACCCGATCCATGGCTTTGTAAGAATTTATGGATTTGGAACACATGGCCCGACAATATCTGAACAACAACTGCTTGAAGACGCCAAAGAAAGACTCCAAAAAGATGAAGCTGGAGATCCCCCGATCAGAATTCAAGGAAAGCATATAGATGGGGATCGTAGCACTATGTAGGATCTTTGGATAGCCCCATGCCCCAGAATTCTCAGCATGGATGTACTACTTCCTATTGGGCATCTCCTCCGGTGAACAATATTTTGACTGGGCAACCATCATCTCAAATCATGTGGACTCCCAGTTCCTCCAGGTCACCCGGAATTCTAAATTTTACATGACGTCCTATATTATTTGGGCTCTAGCACAACAATGCCCCATCACAAATGGGCTACTCACAATAGATGTACTCGGGGTCAGCAGGGGCCAAAAGGCTCCCTAGGATTATTTCTCACAAATCCAATGGGAGGCTAGTTTCCTCAGCATCTACCGAGTAAATGATGCCTTCATTTACTACAACCTCCTCACACCCACCCGGGATGTCGGGTACCACCTCTCTAAGGAGGCAATAGATTTGGTTAGAAGTTATGGCCACTATTATATTTAGTTCTAGCAGAACACTTATATTTGGGTGATCAGCTTCTCCTAGAAACCCTATTTGTTGCCCAAGCACTGTGGGAACAAAATAATTCTTTTGGAATACTGCCGGAAAATTTTGGAGCTGCACGCCCTCTTCACCATGAAGAAGGTAATAAATGTTCCATTCGCATTCACCTATGGGAATTACTCGTGTAGTTTGGCCACAGCAAGAGAGGCAGATAGCGAGCTTAAAAGCTTGGGCTTAAATGAATTCTATCTAGCACGGAAGAACTTTGATCTGCTAGGCAAAATAGCAACGACACTTCCCCGATTATTAGAACCCCATGCATTTCACATGGAGGAATTTTGGGAAGACTGTCAGGATGACTTTGAAGTCTGGATCTGGCACTTTATTCGGATGAAAATGGGGATGATGGAGAGGCTAAATCTTTGAAAATTCTTGGATGACTTCTCAGACACTGGTTCCATGATGGACCCACAATACAAAGAAAAGGGAGTAGACAAGATGGCTCTCCCTCCAGTAGACTGGAACACCTAGGAAGGTTTGACAATTAAGGATCTCACTCATGATGTGGCTGAACGTAGCCACGCATATTTTAAAAAGGCATTCCCAAGGAGCACATGCAAAGTTGGCCCATTTGTATGGGGCTCAACTCCTGGCGCCAGAACTTCCTCACAAGCGGAGGACAGAGGAAAAAGAATAATGGGGACCCCATCGCAAACCCCATCTGCAACCCCCTTAGTAGAAAAAATACAAGAGATGATGGCAGCCACCCAGCAGATGAAAGAAAAATTGATCACCTAGCTGGCCAACCGGTACTTATGACCAGACCTGTCCATCCTCCCTCTTCCCCTTCACTGGCAGCATTGATGGTCCAGGCAACAGGGACCAGAGCGGAAGAGGAATGGGAAGCTATGATGGATGCAAGGCCCCCTTTGATAACCAAGAGAAAGAAAAAGAAGACTAACCCTCAGCCAAAGGTGGAGCCAAAACTTGGGATGCCAAGCATCCAAGAAATAAAAATTCTTTCTTCCAACTCTCCAGAGCCGGACAAAGAACCTGAGGATATCCCAGAGAACTCCCCTCCATGTGACAAATTTGATGATTTATTTGGGACTGATGAATTTGGGAACTTGCAGGGGGATATCAGGAGGGCAGTTGAAGAGATAGCTACCCAAGAGGAAACGGTGCCCCCTCTTGAAAGGAACGTCCTGGAGAAGGAAGCTACCCAAAAGCAGGAAACCCAGGCAGAGGGAGAAAAAGAACAAGAACAGGTGAACATCTCTAACGTCCTAGAGATACAAATTGCAGGGACTACGGAGGGCAAGTAAGAATGGGATAAGAAACTGGCATCAGTTGGGGGAACTGGACCGACAGGATAAATCGTAACCCCAACTGCCATGCTCCAGATGTCACCTCCAAGGGAAACATTCAGTGAGGTGATCACAGCAGCTCAAACATTGAATCTTGGCCCGATGCCTTTGTTGGAAAGTTGACTTCCTAAGGATGCATGATTCATTTTGTGTTGTCATCATGGCAACAAAGTCATGTTTAGTATCTGTCATGAAAGACAAAATGACTAAGTATGGAAAATAGGGAAGACAGAGATATTCAACGATCAGCACATCAGCACACATGCGAGAGATCAAGTCAATGTATGCATGTTCAGCTATATGTTGTATGAAATGTGTACATGCTACATCTAGACACACATAGTATGGAACAATAGTACGGTGAAGTTACAGGCAGATGAGTAGACCAGCAGTCAAGAAGACAGAGCATGGAAGTCGACTAGTGTTTTGATCAGAGTGAAATATTTTGTTATGTAATGGCTAAGCGCCTTTGGTTATATGTTTGTAATTATTTAATTAGCATTGTAGTAAACACGCTTGAGCTGACTTGTTCAAAAGTGTTGTATATTTTATTTTAGGGCTGACTAGTGTCTTGTATTGGGTCGCGCCTATTCGGATATGAACATATAAGTATGTAATGCAAATTTATGTTACAAGCATCAATTATTATGTAAGAGGAAGATATAGAAGAGAACCATAATGAAGTCAGTACATGATATAGCTCTTTAAGAGAGTAAGAGCATTCGTGCATACATAGAACTGATCAGATAGAAATGTCATCATAGTAGTTCATTTTGATATAGTGTATATCAACTTTCAGAAGGTTGTAGCCTTCATCCTATTGGGTAATGATCCTAGGCAGTGAGCCATATACCTTTAATAGGGTTTTGTAAAAGACTCCTAACAGGGTCAGACCTTTAACCAGGTCATTGTACTCATATTGTAAAGACTGCTTCTAACAGGGCAAAGGAACTTTAACATGTTCATTATACCTAGTACAATATTTGTGGGTACTAATTCCCACCGGGGTTTTCCTTTGATCAAGGTTTCCCCGTAATCATATCATGTGTTATGAGTTCTTATGTTAAAGCTTCATTCAATGTATGTTTGATTTATATTTAAGTTGCTGAAAATTAATCAATAGAAAAACACTGATCCACCCCCCCCCCCCCCCCCTCTCAGTGTTTCTAACAGCCTCCACCACCTCCACAGAATGCACCAACATGAGAAAATATCCCAGCCGGAAAGGCCGATGAAGAACAGCAGCAGGGTGGGTAACAGAACCCCAAAGAAATAGATGTTGATCCTAACATTGCTAAGGATGCAAACACTGGGTAAAAAGACACAAGTGCCACCAAGGTAAATATTTCTAGTGATCCCCAAGATAGAAGGAAGGAGTCAAAAACGGCTCAAAACGCCGAGGGAGCGCAACAAAACCCCAGAGAGGAACTATAGCAACAAATTCTGGCTGCAAAGCCACCCTTACCACCACAATGGTTGGTGGAGTCCAAGAAGAGGAAGGCCCTAATAACACCCAAGGCCCATCTCTCCTTGGTAGAGATGATGGCACAAATGCAGAATTCTCCCAAGGCAAAGAAAGCCCAGACAATCCATACTCTTCAGACTAGGCCGGACGGAGATACAGTTGCAGCAATCGTGACACCTTCCCCGGATATAGACGAAGAAATGGCTAAGGCCGATGAATACTCCATCACCAAAATATCTCTGAGGAAGAGAGGGAAATAGGGTGAACTAGACCTTTTAAAAGAAGTGTGCAAAGCAGTATAGGCCCGCTATGAAAAGGAGGCCCAAAAAGTCAGGGTGAAAAAGGAAAAAAATGAAAACCTCATGGGGCTACTGACAAAGCTTGCACAACCTATTACTACCCTCCCCCTAGATGTCTCCACGACCAGGGAAACACTTCCTCAAAGTGACATAGATTCACTAAGGGTGATGAAAAGAAAGGCTCAGGTAGTTGATGAATGGGTTACAGAACAGGTAGGAAATGTCTGGCATTTCCAAGTGTCCACACTCCCAGACTTAGATGAGGCCAACAATATCCTACATCAGGCCGAAACTACTATTTCCATCTGGGAGGGAGACATTGAAAATTATGAAGCATGGAAGGCTGAGTTGGAAGAACTCATCGGCATCAGAGAATAAGTTGTCTCTGAAGCCATAATTTTGGGAGAGGAGTCTTTTGACTTTGTCTGGACCCAACACTCCAGACTTGACCTCACATTGGGGGTAATCAAGCAAGTGGTAGGGGCCCTATGCAACAAAGTCCAAGACGTCCAATATTCTTTTAATTTGTACAAGTCATTCATTATGAATGTCTCCGGAGTTAATCCTTTTAGTATTGAAACATGTACTCCAGAGGAATATGTCATGGGAAAATTTGACGAGCTAATGGAATCTCAGTATCAATCCTTGGAGGGGATAGATGGGGCAAAAATGACACAGATAACTCGCATGGTGCTCCAGGGTCACGATGTGGAAAATATGGCCGCAGAATCTAAAGAAAATGTTTTGGATCTAGGTGAACAGGTGGATGTGGCCAAGTACCGTCGGGCTGGCCTCAAGGACATCGATGAAGACAGCATCGCCCGGCTCCTGCAGACCTTCAATGATACTAAGGAACAATAAAATCATCTGGGTTTCAGAGATGATTTTCAGGAGATGTATTTTGTATTTATTCATTCTTTGGGAGTGCAAGCTTCCGGATCCTGGAGTTTCGGGTCCAATAGTTTTATATTCTTTTGGTGACCAGCGTCTCGGCTCCCAAAGCCGACCAGTCACTTTCAAATTGGTTAATAAAGATGTCAGAAAGTAGGTGATCCCAACAGGGCACGTTGGCTAAAAGATGATTCTGACAGGTAGTCTTCCCAAGGCACCACTCCAAAGTACCACCTAGCGCATCAGAGACAGTGAGTCGCTCTTCCATTTATGAGGCATGTAGCCTTGATCCATGGGGGATCAAATTTCTTCTTTTTTTCTTACGGCTCTCTTCCCAAGGCTGATTCTTCAACTCCTCCTTTCTTTTCTTATTCTTCTAACATGTCAAAGCTTTTCCATCTCAAGGTTTTTGTAGCATGGTACAGGTAGTACCGGCCACCCAAAATTGTATTATATTGTTTAAAGGGTAAAGTAAGTTAGGTTAAGATTAGGGCAAGCTTGTGTATAAATAATAAGTTCGACCTCATTCCAAGGGTTGGCAAAATTGATAATCTTGCAGTCCATAGTTATAGCATTTTGATTTTCTGAGTTGCAGAGCTCAATGCTCCTTAGTTGTTAGAGGTTCTCAGTAGTTAAATGCTCCCTTGGAGCCACAATTATTGTACACACCAATGCTCGCTAGAAACATGTTAATGAAGAAGGAAGGATTCTCTCAATGATGTTGTTAGCACTCTGATCTCTGGATTAATGATCTTTTGTGTTGTATGTTCTTTATGTCCCTTGCTCTGATATTTTAAGTAGATTAACGACCTTCTTTTCCCTCGCTATTGATTAAATATGATCTGATGGTTCTGTATTTATTTAGTATTTAGTGTAGTATGTTAGAGCATGGTTGATGTCTTGAATGTTTAGCATAACTATAGGTAGATGGAATACTCCTAACCCTGATCTATCTTTTGAAGTTTATTTGGTAAAGTTAATGAATTCTTATAGGAGACCCCACATACCTAAATCTCTAGAGAAGATGAGCCAAGATAACCAGCTATCTCCCTAAACAAAATAGTCACATTGCCAATTGAGCCCCTGCGCTGTCGAGACCTGACTCTCATGTGCTTGAAGGCCCAGGGAATCTTATTTCCCCGAACAACCTTTACAGGCGAAGTTGGCCAGTACCCCGGTAGCCAATGACAACTTACATCTTTTGGTAGACCCAGTCACAAAGTCCCGTCAACGAGTTCCTTTTCTTTCTTTATTTGTTGCTTCTTCTCAGTGAATGCTCTGTCCTTTGTTTCTCAGTGTCTGTAGAATTCTTTGGCGCTGTTCTTTAGCATGTATGATCAGATTTGCATGAAGAATTCTATCTTCACCAGAATATATTCAGCATTCCTCTCTTTTCATAATGAATTCCATGTCTCTTTATATAGACATGATTAGCAGCTCAATCTCCTTGTTTTTTTTGTAGATCACTTCTTGACCCATAAAACTCGCCATGCTTTGCTTTATCCCATAAAGCTCTACTTTAGTTCTAATTCGTAGATCTCTCCTTGATAACTATGCTTTAAATCTCTTTCATGATTTATTTTAACTGATCGTTAAGAATAAATAAATCAATCAGCCAATCTCTAAATATATCTCTTGTCAGCTAAGTATTTTTCTCATTCTTGAACTTCAGTTCTGATCAGTCATCAACTCCAGTTAGCTCGGTCATTGACTTTAGTTATGCTCGGTAGAAACTTTAGTAATGCTCGCTACTCGGTATACACTGTGAACTCCTTGGTGACACTTGCTCGGTAATGCTTTCTTGGTTACTAATGTGCTCTATTTACATTGTCTGTCAGTGTGCACTCTCCATCGATGTTTACTGTCACTTTGTGAATACAGACTTTTATGTTTTACCGATAACATAAACTTTGTCTCTTCAGCTTTTCAATATTATGACCGATATGTGTTTGAATAATCAAACCATATCAAGTTGACATCAATGACAATTTAATACATTAATTGATTTAATGTCTTGCATTCACTTTTGCATCTCGGTGATCATCAATGTATCATTTTCAAACATTTAATCAGTTATAGTTCATCAAGATTACAACTAATTTGGTCGCAAAATCAAGAAGTAATTATGATATGAGAAATAGAATAGTTGGTGATGCAAAAAGTAAACCAATTACTTTCCTTTTCAAGGAGACCAAAGAAGATACTAAACGCCCACAAGAAAATGGAAAATCTGCTGAGAGTGTAAGTAATTTAAAGGTTAAAAATGTAAACAAATCAATTGGTTCAAACATTGTATATGAGGTAAAAGAAAAAACACCAGAAACAAGTTCTCCTCTTCTTAAAATATACAAGAAGAAATTAAAGAAAGAAGAGCCAACTTTGGCCATTCATGTTGAGGATGGTAATCTTAGTCTTGAATAACAAGAATCTTTTGATGTAAAATACTCCCCTGTTGATATGGGGCATCTATTTTCACAGATGACTATTAAAGTTACATTTTTGGAAATGATGAAAATTTGGGAACATAAGGAGAACGTCCTCCCATTGCTAGATGGTGTTTCTTCAATAAGATTTCAAAGACCAGAAGGTTTTAAAAACATAAAAAATATACAAGACAAGTCAGAAAGCAAGGGAAAAGAGTCTAAAGAAATGATTTCAAAGATCTCTCAAATTTATTTGAATACAAATCATGTAAATACTCCCTTAGGAGTTGTTGATCCCTTTTTCCTAACTTTGGTTATTAATGGTAAGACGCTAAAAAATTGTATGATAGATTATGGAGCATCTAACATTGTTATGCCTACAGAGATAATGAATTCAATGGGATTATAGTTTAATACTCCTCATGGACGATGTTAGGCAATGGACTCCAGAGAAATCCCTGTCATTGGTACTAATAAGGCTTTACCTTATAAGTTGGTTGTTTGTCCTGACAAATTGCTGACAATGAGTGTCTTGGTTGTAGATATTCCTCCTCACAATGGAATGTTGATGTCAATAAAATGGAGTGCTTCAATGGAAGGAAGTATGCAATTTGATTTGTCTTTTGCAATTTTCAATATTGATGGTAACAATGTCAAGGTGTCATGGGAAAGTAGGACTCCTCACATGATTGAAATAAATGAAGATACTGATATGAATTGTTTTGTGGATATTGATCTTGGATCTTTACAAGTGAAAAAGAAAGAGGTTGAAGGAAGAGATCAACCTATTTTTTATGGAGAAAGTTCTAAGGAAGGATCTGGTGTAGGAATCCTCTTGATAGCTCCTAGTGGTAAGACTGTTAGGAATAACAGTCCACAAGCACAACTGAGAGGGGGGGTGAATCAGTTGTGATATAGAATATTAAATTTTAAACTTTATAAACCAAAACTACTATGCAAATGATAACACAATAAATGCCAAGACAATAACACAATACTTGTTGTCGAGGAAACCCTGTTAAAGGTAAAACCCCGGTGGGGATTAGCACCCAAAAATAATGCACTGAGAGTATAGTATCCATGTTAAAATATTTAGCCTTGTTAGGAGCTTATTACAACAGTATAGTACATAGTCCCTGTTAGGTGTCAAGAAAAGTAGTAGGCTCACTTCCCAGGCACACTACACAAAGAAGGTTAAAGCCACCCTCAAGGATTCACAATCCGAACAAGTGTATATAGGAAATATACAATCTAGTGAACTGTCTGATAGCAACTGTCTTTTCTTGGTCAGTTCCAATGAAGTATTCTTATCACAAACTCTGATCTACATCCAACAGTAAAACAAGCCTCGTAGCTTACACTTTTCTTCCTTTTCAATCTCTACCACATCTTTCCAAAAGAAAAGATCACTCATATATACACCCTTATTACAATAATTCATTAGGTCAAAAAATTAATCTTTCCTAATACACAAATAAATCATTAGGTTGGCCAATTAGGCTTTCCCAATTTATAAATAATTGTTTGACCCCTTTCTAAGATACACATGGTTTCTATAACAAGTAAACATCAATTACAATCCATCGATTATATTCCAAGATCTACAATCCACGCTCACAATTCATAATACATTCTACATGTCTGAAGTCGGCCACTAGAATAGGTCTCCTCCAGAATACACGCCACAACTGATGTCACTAGTACTTTCACAATAATCAATCAGTAACAAACATTCGTCAATGTGTCCTCAATGATCCCATAAGCTCACATCTGTTGAAACATCTTCATATGTAAGATATACACAAAATACAGAGACCTAATTTGTCAAGCATTACTATCACAATCCAAAAACCAATCTTCACTAAATCATCTGTAACATCACCAATATGTAACCTCAAGTCAAGCGATTGTAGGATTAAGGTCATCACACATCTGTCTACATATCATTGTCTTCGATTGTTCTGAAACATTTGTATAGTGTTCATACACTTCTATCACTCAAGTAACCAGTCTTTTATATCCATAGAAACATATGTTGACATCAGTGACAAAACATGAATATCAACAGCATGAATAGTATCATAATTTGATATCATCCAACAAAGACCTTCAAGTTTTATTTTAGATTATTGTTTACATGCACAAATAATGTTGCAAAGTTTGAGGATTTTTCAATAGGTGTGAGATTGGACTCAAATCATGGAATAAGAAGTCTCAGAGTAATTGGAGACTCTGAATTGATAATATTTCAGATTAAGTCTAAATATGTTTCAAAAAATCAGAGACTCAAGCTATAGAAATGTTTTCTGGGATGAATTGGAAAATTTTGATGCATTTAGTATTGATTGGATAGATAGAGGTCAGAACAAAATGGAAAATTTACTAGATAATATTGCTTTAAGACCTAAAGATATTAAATTTGCACAAATTTCTAAAATAGAGATTCAATCTAGGCCTTCAATACCAGACAATGTTGAAAATTGGCAATTCTTTGAAGATGACTTAGATATTCTAAGTTTTTTGAATTGTGAAGTAGACTTTTTAAACAAAGAAATGGATTTCAGTGGATGTATTGAAACCTTGGATAATAAAGATACCATTTTTGGTAAATATGTGCTTCAATTAAAGTCAAATAGATTTCCCAAGGGGTTAGTTATTCTTGAAAAGGCATTTGATAATAAAGACAAGTCTTTTTCTACAAATAAGGTAAGTAAACTTGAGGATTTGGAAGAAATAAACATAGCAACAACTAAGAGCCCTATGAGTGTGTATATTCGTTGATCTTCTCAGAAAATATAGACATTTATTTGCATGGTTTTATGATGATTTAAAGGCCTATAGAGAAGATTTTTTTCAACATGAGATTCCATTAAAGGAGGGCACTAAGCCTTTCAGACAAAAATTGAGACCTATCAATCCCACCCTGGCACCAAAAATGCAAGAAGAATTTAAAAAGATGAGAGATGCTCGGATTATCAAAACCATCAGAGATTCTACATGGGTATAAAATTTGGTATTTGTTGGTTGTATTCCTCATTTTTGTTGGTTTGCCCTAAATTTTTGTTGTCATCATGACAAATTCTATCCAAAATAAAAAAAATCTGCCCCATTTTGAAGTATCCCTGTGGAAATTTTGTGTTCTTAGGTCAAATTCCACATAAATAGTGAAAACCCAAAACCCTGAGATGTTTTCTAAGTGAAAATGCAAAAAAGCCCTAAAATGTCAATCGAGTTTCTATTTTTGCATTACCTTTTTGAGAAACTTAAGTTATAAAAGTCATGTGCCTTTTTCAATGGTCACCTAGCTGCTTAATCCTAAAAGCATATTTCATTTTTTCATGAGACTTGGCAATTAACTATTGTCAGGATGTCTCAAAAGGAAAAATAATATTCTTTGTAAGTTATGAGACTTAGCGATTGCTTCAATTGCGGGGTCTCCAGATCAGAACATAGTTAGTGACAAGTTAAATTCTTCTGTTGCCAGGTCTCCAATTAAAAATTCAATTAACTAAAAGGTTCTGAGACTTGGAAAAAAACCGCAAGTTGATTAAAATATATGGTGGTCGAGTAGTCGCTAGTTACAAATGGTTATTCAACATTTCTTCAGCGATTTGGAGATAAACAATCAGGATGAGACACGTGTCCATAGTGGATAGAACAAAGTGTATCAGTCGCGTGGTCTCTTAAAAGGAAAATATCATTTGGCGATTAAGAGAGTAAAGGGTGTAAGGCTATGTATTTTAATATTGTCGCATTGTCTCCAAATGATTTAGGGTTTTCAAAATATACTCAGTGACTTAGCAGAGCCATTAGATGCAGAATGAGATAAGATCAACGGTAGTCGCTGAGTCTATCAAATTTGCATAAGAGTAAAATGTTCTCATGACAATGAGATTAGCCTTAGTCGCATAGTCTCTAAAATAAAATTAAAAGATAAGGTTTCATGGGCTATGTCACGAAGTCTCCGAAGGAAATATTAAAGAGAAGTTTTTATTAGCGATTGGGTGACTAAGGTTAGTCGCAAGGTCTCGTAAAGTGAAATAAACATTCAGAGACTTAGCGATAAGAGTTTAAAAGATGAAAAGTAACCGTGGTCGCGGGGTCTCTGAATAAACTTTGAGTTTAGCATTTGATCTAGTGACTTGGATTCATTTGGTCGCATGATCGCTAGAAGTTAATCATGGTTAAGCTAAGTGAAGAAAATCATATAGTCGCTAGATCTCTAGAAGAATTGAGAATTAAGAGATTTGATCAGCGACAAAGAGATAATACATAGTCACGTGTTCGCCAAATATGAAAAGTGATAAAAGGTGGCAGTTGCTGACATGGCAACATAGAGATTCATCATCCAATGAAAATACAAGAGATTAATTACTGTGTGAAAAGGTAGCTGAGATGTCTGGTGAAGAACCAATCATATGAAGACATGTCATTCTGTTCAAATTTTATAAGGTTTTTTCTGAAAATGCACTCATATGAATTTGATTTCTTGTCACATTCATGAGCTATGGCTAGGATTTCAATTAATACCACAACATGTTAACTTGAAGGTGAAATTGATTGTCTCTTCAATGATGAGCTGAGTACTCTAAAAATTTACCATAAAGAGATGATCACAGGTTCATTTTCATTCATCATACATCTAGAATATCAGAGTGAAGAAATTGCTAGGTTTTTTGTGTCCATAAAGAAAGAATTAATCAATTTCAGGGTGATTTTCTAGTTTTCAAGGTTCTTGAATTGTCTTCAGTGCACAGAGAAGAGTAAGGAGTTCTAAGAGAAGATTTGTCACAATATCGGTGAAAGAGAAGTGGAAACAGAACAAGATGAATAAAGCAGTCAGTGTGGCTTCTACTAGTGGGAAGAGTGATGAAGTAGATGATGATGCCAAGGGAAAAAGGAATTTATCTGATAAATTTTTGAAGTTGTTCCCGGGGTCTACACAGAACAAGAGGGAAAATGCCAACTTATTGGCAGATAAATACAGTGAAATCATAGATGCCCGTACACCAGGTTCCACAGGTTTTTCTCTATATAACTATTTTTATAATAATTCTGATAAGGCCATCCCAATATCAAACCCTTGGACTAGTGGTTTGGCTAGGTTAATTGTCCCTAATGTCTATGTATATGTAGACTTGTTTCTAGGTCTTGCAAACCATTACAACTCTTTGTCTAGGACAATTAAAAAGAATGATGATACTGCACTGTTGATTCTGAATAGGAATTCATTCATGCAAGCTTTTGGTTTATATAGTACCATGTCCACCAAGATAAATATTACCAAGCAAGAAGAAAGGTATAGGTTACAGCCTGGGGTTGCTAGATACCAATTGCAAAAACATATTCTTAAGGAAGTTAGAAACCATATTACCCCCATACCAGGAACTCCACCCTACTATTTCAAAGATTTAAATTTCTATATCAAGTACATTGCTTATGGTTTGTGTAGAGTGATGGGTATAGATGGAGGGGCTGAGAAGATAAATTCTAGAATTTTAATGATGGTGTTAGATTTGCAAGATGTGCATTCTAGTACTAGTTATGACTATATATAGTATATCATTGATAAAATGCATGAGGGGTTTGTAGCTGTGCAGAAGAAGGGTAAAGATCCCAAGGATAAAGATCCTAAGTTTTTTCATTATTCTATCCTGATGCATTTAATATTGCATTTCAATTATGGTATCATGAATGTAAACAATTTTTACCCTCAAAGGATCTTTCAGGACCGGCCCAATCCTATTCAATTTTGGATTAGGATATGGAATTATACCTCCAGGGATTGTGACTTTTATGGATTTGAGAATTGGATTGTATATCCCTTGATGCAGAGTATGAGTATTAGGAAGACTAGACTCCCAGTGAAGGTGTTGCAGTTGCTAAGACCCTGTGAGTATGTTGATAAATGGGAGGGTGACCACAATTGGGGAGACTTCTTTTTAGAAGAGAATTTTACTATGATCAGGGTTTATGGATGCACACATCCTCCTCATGTCCTACCATATCACGTGCCATCAAGAGTTGTAGCTATGGAGTTCATTTGGTAGCTATTGTTAACAGATAATGAGCACTTTGCACCACACAGGAAAGGGACATTAACCCCTAGGCAATTCAAGATTTTTTAGTTTACAATTGGCAAAAGGTGCTATTGTTCAAGTGAGCGGATGGTTGGAAAGGTGCAAAATGGGAGCAGCATTATATAGATACATTGATCCAGAAGGATTTATTGCAGGAGCTAAGAAACTCATAACTCCTACCATACTGAACACATATGTACATGGTCTTTGTGTGGAGGAGGATGCTTCTAGGAATATTCTTGATGAAGATGAAGTAAGAACTAGGAGAGAGAGAATTCAGGAGTTACTGAATTTAGAGAAGAAAATAAAAAGAAATGGACTATCATTTGGAGGTTTTTACCCAGACCTGCCATATTTTGATAAAATCAAAGCTATGATTGATAACTTTTACACACTCTGTGAGCAATTAGACAGAGTTTTGGATGTGAAGAAAGGGGGAAAAGAATC
>MU227968.1:4588173-4602241 GCA_018584345.1 Thuja plicata | reverse complement strand
TTTTAAGGGTTTTGAAGTTTAGGAACAACTAATTTACCCCCCCCCCCTAGTTTCTCGCTTCCTTATTTCCTACATGTGTGTGTGTTTGTGTATTGTTGGAATATTCCCAAGGGATAACTGAGAGGGGGTTGAATCAGTTATCAACTAGTTTAATTATTTTCTCCAATTAATTACATAATAACATTAAGCATTAACACATTTAGATAACACAAGATAGAACACAACAATTTTGGTTACGGGGAAACCTGATAGGTAGAAACCCCGATGGGAATTAACACCCACAAAGAACTGTAATTGAGTATAATAATCCATGTTAGAAGATCTTACAACCCTGTTAGGAGTTGATATTTACAATGCAATAAGTATAGAGACCAGTTTAAGGGTCAGACCCTGTTAGGAGTCTTTTACAAATAACCATGTTAGGGGTGAGGACTCACTGTCCAAAAGCTCACTACTAAAATGATGAAGGCTATAACCTTCAGTAAAACAGATATGCACTATATCTAATAAATGAATTGTTTGAGTAGAAGTACTATCTTGATCAGTTCCAATGTATTGTATGCTTTCACTACTTCTTCACATAGATCTTTTCTTGATGAATGAAATGTCTTTACTATCCCAAAACAACTGACATTTTATTCTGTATTTTTTTTTGTCTATTTTCTTATCATTCACACTTGGTGATCTTCAAATGAACTACTATAAGTATCTTCTCCACAAGAAATGATCTTTGTCAGCTTTAGGAATCCCTTTAGTACTTCTTTAGTTGGCCAAACCAAGCACGCAACATAATTAGAACTGCGCAACTCAAACTAAATAGACGTATCACTTCATGTAGTCGACTCCACCAAAATTACTCAAACGTCATGCTTCGGATGAAACATGATTAGCGCCTTTGGTTATTAGTATTTAACTCATAACTAAACATTATTCTGAACATGCATAGCCCGAAGATAGATGCAACAGAAGAATCAATGAAATTACTGTTGGCTTCCTAAAAACAGTCTTCTAAAACTGTGGCTAGTAAATAGAGTAACATAACTCAACTGTTACTGAACATCTAAATCTACGTGTATGTAAATGGTGTAGTAACTATGTCTAAAACATTAAAAAAACCATGCAAGGCTTCCTCATATCCATACTAAAAACTGAATACAGATCACTATTGTATACTATATTTTGTCATCAATGACAAACATATAGTCAACTATTTGCACAAAAGAAAATCTCCAACAATCTCCCCCTTTGACATTGATGGCAACATATGATTAAAAACACCATCAATCGAAAAGTGTTTCTTTTCTTTGTACAATCTTCTCAATATCCTCATCAAAGGTTCCTCTTCACTGTTGTAGCTCCTCTGACTGTGTTTTTATTTTCATGACTATATACTCCCCCAGAGTATATTTTCCCCCTTACTATATACTCCCCCTTTGACATCAATGGAAAAGGGTGCCAAACACAATAAAGCATAGGTACTACTCCTGAAGTAGAGTAGTCAACCATTCATCAGTCACCAAGGACTGATGTTCTTTGCTACAAATTCTAATCAGACTCGGGAAAGGGAATTACTCCCAGCTTCTCCCTAAGATACTCAAAAGTATATTTTGATAAAGGCTTTGTAAAAATATCTGCTAACTATTCTTTAGTTCTCACATAATCCAGCTTTACTTCTTTGTCTGCAACTTTTTCTCTTAGAAAATGATATTTGATCTCAATGTGTTTTTCTTTGCCTGCATCACAGGGTTCTTTGACATATTGATAGTGCTAGTGTTATCACAGTGAATAACAATAGGATAATCAATCAGAATACCAAAGTCTTTAATCATCTGTTTGATCCAAACCATTGTTGGACAATTCAATGTTGTTGCAACATACTCAGCTTCTACTGTCGACTGAGAGATACAATTCTATTTCTTGCTTGTCCAAGTAACCAACCTATCTCCAAGAAATACTACTCCTCCTGATGTACTCTTTCTGTCATCAACACAACCTTCCCAATCAGCACCAATATACACATGAATGTGTATATTCTCTGAGTTAGGATACCATAAACCATAGTCTATAGTCCATTTTAAGTTTATGAATATTCTTTTTATTGCCATTAGGTATTTTTTTTAGGTTCAGCTGCAAATCTTCCAACAATGCTAACTGCATTGGAAATATCTGATCTAGATTGAGTAAGATATATGAGTTTTCCAATCATAGACTTGTATAGTTTCTTGTCAACTATTGTGGAATCGTCATCTTTAGAAATCTTGCTTCCTGTTATCATGGGGGTGCTTACTAGTTTGCAATCTTCCATTTTGAAAGTCTTCAATATCTCTTTCACATACTTAGACTGATTTATGAATATACCTTTGTCTATTTGTTTTACATTCAATCCCAAAGAATATTTGATAGGTCCAATCATGCTCATTTCAAACTCACTTTGCATCTCTTTGGCGAATTCTGCACTAATTTTGTCATTACCTCCAAAGATAATGTCATCAACAAAGATAGCAACAAGTAGTAATCCATCAGGTATTTCTCTTATGAATAAGTTACAATTTGTTGCTCCCTTTTTGAGTCCAATATTGGTTAAGTAACCATCAAGTCTCTCATACCAAGCTCTTGGGGCCTGCTTAAGTCCATAGAGGGCTTTCTTTAATCTGCATTCCATGTCTGGTTTGTCTGAAATTTTGAATCCTTCAGGCTGCTCTATGTAGACTTCTTCTTTTAAGTCACCATTTAGAAAAGATGACTTGACATCCATCTGATATACCTTGAAGTTCTTGAATGTTGCATAGGCTAAAAATAACTTTATAGCTTCTAGTCTGCTCACAGGGGCAAATGTATCAGTGTAGTCTATTCCTTCTCTCTACGCATATCTTTTACATACTAGTCTTGCTTTGTTTCTTACCACTGTACCTTCTTCATTCATCTTATTCCTGAATATCCATTTTGTTCCAATCACATTTTTGTCACAAGGTCTAGGGACCAGTTCCCATGTATCATTCTTGATTATCTGATCTAATTCTTCTTGCATAGCACTTTTCCAATCTGAATCATTGCACACATCTTCAACACTTAAGGGTTCAATTTGTGAAAGTAAACATACTTCTTCATCAACGGTTAAACCTTTTGCTCTGGATCTTGTCAAGACTTTAGCACTCTGATCTCCAATGATGTCTTCCTTAGATTGGTATTTGGATGTGTATTTTGATTTTTTAGGAGTGACACTCTCATCTGTAATTTGTGATTCTTCTTGACTTGGTTCGGGATTGTTACATGAAACATCAATACAGTCAAACATTTCTTCAATAACTGTGTCTTTATTGATAGGTCTAGGTTCATCTTCAATCATGGGATCACATTCATAGTATCTTTCTTGAATCATAAACTTCTCATCAATCTTCACATGAGTACTTTCAATGATCTTCTTCAATCTTAGATTAAAACATCAATAGGCTTTGATTTTAGTAGAGTAACCAAGAAAAATACCTTCATTGCTTCTAGCATCAAACTTGCCAATACTATCATCTCTCTTGATGTAGCACTTGCTTCCAAAGATTCTGAAGTATTTTACACTAGGTATATTACCAAACCACAGTTCATAAGGTTTCTTGTTTGTGCTTGGCCTTAATTGGATTATATTGATAGTATAGACTGTTGTATTGACCACATCTCTCCAATAGGTATGGGAAACCTTTCCTTCAATCATGATGGTGCGCATTATGTCAAGTATTATTTTGTTCCTTCTTTTTGCAATCCCATTCTACTGAGGGGTTTTAGGTGCACTTAATTATCTTTCGATTCCATGTTCTTCGCAGTAATCATAAAACTAGTCAGAGTTGAATTCTCCTCTATCTGTTCTCAGACATTTTATCTTCAATCCAGACTCATTTTCAACTTTGGCTTTGAATGCTTTGAATTTTTCAAAGGTTTCAGATTTGTCCTTCAAGAACGCAACCCACATCATCCTTGAGAAATCATCAGCAAACAAAATAAAATACCTTTCTCCATAGTATGATCTTGTTTGAGTAGGTCCACATAGGTCTGTATATATCAAATCTAATTTGTTCTCTGTAGAGTTTTCTTTACTCCTAAATGAGGTCCCCACATGCTTCCCCATCACACATTCCCTGCACATAGTATCAACTTGTCTTGCAATACTTGGAAGGTCTCTTACTGCCTTTACATTACTTATCTTTGCTATGTTGTCAAAATTGATATGACAAAGTCTCTTTTGCCATAGCCAACTGTCATCCACTTTTGCAAAAAAACAACTTACTTCAAATTTAAGCTGAAAGACATTACCTTTGGTCTTTGAGACTGATGCAATCATGTCTCCTTCTTTGTTGTTGATAATACATTTGTTGTTCTTGAATTCCAAATGATATCCTTTATCTAGCAATTGTCCAACACTTAGTAGTTATGATGCAAACCATCAACATAAAGAACATCATCTATCTTGTTCTTTCCATCTAAGGTGATAGATCCTCTGCCTATGATATGTTTGGGAGTGTTATCTCCAAATCTAGCTGTTAGGGATTTTTCTTGCTGAACCTTCAACAGATGCTTGAATTCTTGATTAACTCTATGAATCCCAATATTTGAAAATAATGACTCAAGCAAGAGAAAATTCTAATTGATGAGGGTTTATGATAATATCTGGGGAAACTATTATCACCTCCTTCTTTTTAGGTTCCACAACACCCAGCCAGGTATTACCTATATAATATTGTTGTCTTACAGTATTAGTAAATGTGGATACTAATTTGCTACCTTTTTACTGTATTACCTTATAAATTACTCTGCAAAAAATTGAAAACAACTTAACATAGAGTTTAACCATAAAAACTAATGAAATGATAACACCAAATAGTAGTGTTTTAAGGACATTCATCCTTCTTCCTTTTATAGTTCTTAGAACTTAGGAGGGGCAACCTATTTTAATCCTCTCTTAAAGGGATTAGTAGAATTAATTGTATATCTTGATACAATTGCTTAGACTTATATGTTATGAATGTAAATGTGAAATATTTGTGTATTTTAAATTGTTTGGGTGATAATAAACCACTTGACAGATTATAGACCAATGCCTATCCTTGGGCTATAGAGTCAAAGATGCAAATCCACAGAAAAAGTAAATAAAGATACTATAGATTTCCTTACAACCTATATAAAACTCGAGTAAGATGCCTTACAAATCACCCTGCCACTCCAACACTGCTGTATCAAATCCTCAAATACTGTTATACTCTTTGAAACTATGCACAAAACTTAGTTCTTCCCTTGAAAGAAACTTGTAAGTAATTAGATAGCTACCTTGTAACCAATATGTTTAAAATGCCTTACAAATAAAACATAAAAGAGCATACATAATAAGTAAAGAGACAACAACAATATAGAAGAGAAGTTGCACTGTATTTTATTTATATTCTTGCTTCATACATATAGAGGCTAAAGCTCAAAAACTCAGACAAAATTCTATAGTTTGGCTTATAATTATATTTCATCACCTTCTCCAAATGTTACAATAAGATCTATTTATAGGTTCAAACCATCTTGGAATCCTTAAGATAAGGATGCAACAAGCTTCGGATGGTTTAAGAAACCTAACCCTAAAAACATTGGAAAAGACAAAAGACAAGAAAACTCCAAGCGGTGGGAGGACAAAATTGAAGCATGAAATCTGATTTTGTACTTTGTCCTTTTGTGAATGTTGGAACCTTTGTCTGCATGTATTCAGGATAGTATTTGATAGTTGTAACAAGATCTAGTGACCGCCAATATAGGCTAACTTACACTAATAATTTCAAGATTACTAACCTTCTTGTGCTCATCGATCAGGTGCCATGTGTCCTTTATTCTTCATCCATAACATCTAAATCAATTGTGACAGGCTTCTTCTTCTTGGGCTTTGTCATAATGTCCCATGCTATCACATCCTCTTCCTTAGGCCACTCAAAATTCTCAATATTTTCTAGTTGAGTCTTCTGCCTTTCCCACCTAGCATCTATAATCCTTTTAATATCTGCAATGAATTTATTGCAGTCTATTTCTTCCTTTATTGCCACATCAAAAATTTGGTTGAACCTATCCATATGTAATTCTCCTTGATCAGATACATAAATGTATTTATTGGGGAGTACACTATCAAACTCTTATATCCATAACCCTAATGGTTTAATCTGATCATCCTTGGCCCTAATTGGAGGTACAAACCTACTATAACTTACTCCAAACATCTTTAACTTTGCATCAATTTGATTGGCCTTTCCTTTGAAAAAGGATAAAGTGGCCCCAATCTTCTCTATCTCTGTACCCACCATGGTTACTATTTCTGGCAGATCTAATCTTAATGGTTGTACTGATACTAATCTCTCAAAAAGTGAAGCTCTTCCTGACCAAGTTGCAAAATAAGGACTGAAAATTGTCAAAAATTTAGCCACTTCTTCTGATAGGCCTGGCAACCTACCATAAGCCCCATACACCACATCAATATTGTCTTTGATTGTGTCTACCCTATGCTGCAAAATTGAAACCAATTCTTCCAAAATCACACTTTATTTTCTGTAACTCCCTGCTCTGTTTCAAAAAATATATCCCCTGTATCTTTTGTTTGGATCTCACCATCTACCACCTCTTTTAGCTCAATAGGGGCAGGCTCTATTATATCTAGTAATTGTATAGTAATCTCATCTATGAGCTTCTTTTGTTCATTAATTTTTATTAATGCTAGCTCCCTATCCTTAACAATATCACTAGTTTCATTAGTGAGTTTCTGCAATTTGTCTGATAGTTGGCCTGTCTTTGCCTCATTGAGATGAGAAAAATGAGTCATTACTTGGGCTATTTCCATGTCCCATATATTATCTAATGTCCATATGATTTTATTTCCCTCCATCTTCTCTTGAATGTTTAGAATAGATGGCTTTTGATCTTTAGGAGCCAAGCTCCACACTGCAAGTGCCTGAGATTTAGGGTTATACCCAAACCCTCTAATCATATCTCCAACCTGAGTTTCTGATGACAATTTAACATCAAGTTGTCTTCTTATCTGGTCTATTATGAATGTTGAAGACAAGTTCCAGCCTTCCACAAATAACACTCCACTGGCCTTGACCAATTTCCTTGCTTGCTCTGGTGTGATCTCCTCAGACTCAGGATCATAATCCTACAGTGTTTGTAAGGCCTCTTGGGTGACTGAATCACCACCTTCCAATTACAACTATTTTCCAATTTGTTGTTGTTTGTTCCATATAAGGAAATCCTTGAATTTTCTAGTCTTAATAAAGTTGTCATCCTTAAGGAATTCCTCCTAATGCAACAACCTCTCATCTGTAAATGATCTCAGAGGTAACTCCTCCTCTTCTTCTATATCCTTTTGGATTTTCTTCCCTGCCCTGATATGTTTTCTTAATAAATGATCATAGGGTCTATCTCCAGTTATTAGGGCTCCAATTTTATCTATCCTCTTCTTCTTAGAAGGCTCCCTTGTTTCTATCTTTTGTTTCTTTGGTGGGGGCTCATTTGTCACTTCCTTTTCAGGGACCTCTGTCAGGTCAATGATGTCTTCCCCTTCTATTGGATACCTTAATGGAACTACTTGATAATCTAGATAGGCATTGGGTGAAGGACTGCCCTGATCACTGTCATCATCATATTCTGATTCTAGATTCTCTCTGTGGCCATTTTTTGGTACCACTAGTGCCTTCTCTAACTAATTACACAAAAGAGTATGGTTCTCAATCATTGCATCAAGCCTTTTTAGATAAGGCCTGTTAGGGTAAAAACACCCAAACTTCATCCACTTTCTCTTTACCTGCCTCTCCAGGTCCATAAGTTCATTGAACTTAATTGCTTTCTTGTCCACCTCTTCATCCTCCAAGATGTTTCTTATTAAATCCTCCTCCATACACTCCTCATGTACCTTTGTGAAGAGGATAGTTGGTGTCAATAATTTCCTAACTAAAAATAAAACCCTTTGTGTATCAACAAATCTGTGCAAGGCAACATTCATCCTGTAATGGTTCATCCAGGTGTTTACAGGGTCTATAGCCTTCTTCCCAATAGTAAAATTATAGATCCTAAACTACCTAGGGGTAAAATTACCCTTCCTGTGTGGGGCTAAATCCTCCTTATCAACCAAAATGAGCTGCCTAATGAACTCCATTGTATCTATCCTCGGTGGTACATGAAATGGAAAAATGTGTGGAGGGTGGGGGCAACCATAGACCCTCATCATTGTAAAGTTCTTTTCATAATAAAAATCCCCCCAATTATGGTCTCCTAGCCATTTGTCAAGGTATTGGCAGGGCCTCAATAGTTGAATTACCTTAATAGGCAATCTGGTCTTATCAGTACCTAAACTTTTAAGAATTGGATAAATTATCCCATTTTCTAAAAGCACAAAACTCTTGCTCTCTAGATTTATAATTCCATAGTCTAAGCCAAAATTGAATAGGGTTGGCTTGACCATGATGAAACCTCTGTGGTTACAACATCTGAAAATTCATTACTGGGAAGTTATAATATAGGATTAGATGCATAAGGACTGAGTAATGCAAAAACCTTAGGTAAGCCTTCTTAGCTTGTATATCCACAAAACCCTGGTGCATTTGGTCTATGATAAACTAGATATAGTCATAGTTGGAAGTAGTATGGAAGCTCTGCATATCTAGTACCATCATTAAAATATCAGAGGTAATCCTCTCTGCTCCTGCATCTTTCCCAAGCACCCTACATAGTGCATATACTATGTATTTGATATAAAAATTCATATCTTTATAAAGATATGGGGCGGCTCCTAGTAGGGGTACTATATAGGATTTCATTCTCTTGGGAACATGATGATCCTTAATCTCCTTGGAAGCAATGTCAGATTCTCTAATGTATCTATTCTCTAAACTCTTCAAATTTATTTCAATAGCCATAGGGTAATATACATTGAAAGCCTTCATAAAAGTATTTCGATCCAAGGTGAGGAAGGGCTTCTCATCATCCCTCTTAATAGTTTTTGTCAAGGGATCAAATCTACTGGCTAATTCTAGTATGAAATTGACATCAACAAAGACGTCAGGAACTATCAACCTGGCTAATCCACAAGTCCAAGAGTTTGAGATATGCATGGGCTCATCACCATTTTTAAAGAAATAATTAAAAAGTGAATATCTTAATGACCCTGGTGTTTTTGCATCTCTAATATAAGCCATATCATCAACCAAAGTGTCGGCACTTACCTTTCTATTTTGGCTTGACCTTGGTAGCAAAGTGAGAAACTCCTCTGAATAGTTCCTCTTTCCCTTCGATTCATCATCGACATCATCACTTCTTCCACTAGTGGATGCCATACTTTGTGTTTGGCTCATCTTTCTTTTCTGTTCTATTCTCAAACTTTATCACCAACATTGAAACAAATCTAGTTGCAAACCCTAACCACCAACTGTGAAAACCTCTACAATTCTAAACTCAGCCACTGAAAACACTGTAAAATGTACTCTCTGTCAAAACTCTGAATCACTAAATCACCTTTTGAATTCTCCAGTTGTCAGAAAATCAACTCTTCTCAGAAAATGCAGAACTCAATAAACTCTTCGCTCTGAGAAATTAGAAACTGGTAAAATGAAATGAGAATGGACAAGTATACTTATAACTGAGAATTCCATGCATATGTCTCTTCAAAATTGGCGAACTTACAATTCAATCATTTCCACCATTAGTTTCACATACTGTGACATCAATTTCTAGTTCTAGCCATGGCATTCAAACTATCAGGCAATCAATTTTTGATGAGTGTTTTTGAAAATAAAACCTTATAAAATTTGAAATGAAATCAAGATCAAATCTGATTGGCCGTATTAACTTATATTACGGCTACTTTTTCCATCTCTCAAAACTTTAAAATTTGATTGGTCAGCAACTATTTATGATGGCGTTGTAGAAAAGTCTTTATTTTACTCCAGTTAACATCTAGCAACACAGCGACTGAGTGGTCGCCTTATCACATGATGATTTTCTTAACTATAGTATCCTTAAGTGACTTAGCAACTGTCGTAGGATCAACTATTAAATCAATGGTTATCGTGATGTCACTTAATGTTTTAACTTAACCCTTCATCTTATAGAGATATTGTGACAAAGCACTTTTACTAACTGCTCTTTACCTTGGGTTGCACCTGGAGACTCAGCGACTGTGAAATCTCTATGTCGCCTGATCATTTTCTTAACTCGTGTTTAATCCAGAGACACCACGAATAAACACATTAGTCTCTTAATCGTGTGATTACATTATCTTTTAAATTTTCATCTAGAGACAACGCGACCACCGTTGATCTCACTTTTCTCAACATCTGACGGTTGTTGCTAAGTCTCGTAAACTTTATTACAAACCCTAATTCTTCATGAGACTTAGCGACAACTAAACATGTGTCTCATCTTTTCCTCTTATCTCTTAATCTCTTAATACCTTTTTACTTTTCAATCTTATCAAGCGACCATGCGACTACCGTCAAATCATATCCCCATCTAATGGTTTTTGTTGAATCTCATGATCATTAAATTAACCCATCTTTCATCTGGAGACCTGGCAACAACACCTTTATTTAATCTGACATTTGACCCCTAGTTTATTCAGAGCTTTAGTGACCATTGAATCTCCTTGTTGCGTGATAATTTCTGAACCATAGTTATAATTAGGAGACCTCCTGACTACCGTTAGATAAAAACTCTAATCAATGGTTGTCATTAAATCTCCATTTCTTTCACTTAACTCACTTTTGATCACGAGACTTGGCGACAATAGTGAAACTTTAACTTATAAACTTAACTCATAACCATGAGTTTCATCAGAAGACAACACGATTGTGTAGTCTCAAAGTCGCTAAACAAAATAAGTAACTCTGCTTTGATCAGGAGACAATGTGAATGTCATCAGATCATAACTTAAAATCAATGGTCCACATTAAATCTTAGAAGCATTTTGGCATATTTCATTTTATCAAGAGACTACACGACCAAGGCTTTTCGCCAAGTCTCCAAATCATAAAGAATATTTGGTTTTTCTTTTGAGACTTGGTGACTAAGAAATAAGCACATGCACATAATACTCAACTTAAGTCATGAAAAAGGTAACGTAAAAATAGAACCATCTTAGGAAATTTAGGGCTTAATGCATTTCAAATGAAAATGACCTAAGGGTTTCGGGTTTTCTGACCTTTTCAAAGAGATTTAGGGCTAGAGAAATACTTGCAGAAGTATGAAAACAACTTTCAATATGAATTTTGACCTTCTGAGCAAAAGAATGAAAAATACTTCAAAAAAAATTTAGGGTAAACACCAAAATAGGAAACACAACCAACAGTGGGTCTATCTAAGGATGGCTAAACACAAATTTATGACAAGAATCTCAGATTCTATGGTTGCAGACCTCTTATTTGACGTAGACTAAACTACTACGGAAGGATAACACACAACAAAAAAGAACTATACACACTATAATAAATATTTACTTGTACATAAAACTTTGTTTTTAGTTGAAGAAAGGCTTCAGAAATTGCCCATGCACTGGAAACTCAAAATTTTCTCCATCCATGTTCTTCAATAAATAAGAATCCTTTCCAAAACTTTTAGAAATAATAAAAGGACCAAGTCATAAAGAGTCAAACTTTTTATGCTTACCTTTTTCTTCTGATCTTACATTCCATTGGAGCAGTAGGTCACCAGGTATAAATTTTCTGCAACTTTCTCTTTTATCAAATAGATACTTCATTTTTCGTTGTTATTTTATGTTTTCTTTCTGTCCTTCTCTTCTGATCTCATCAAGTTCAGTCAACTGTAATATTCTATCTTTCATTGGATCTAAGACTTCTAGCTCCTCTTCTTGTATGAACTTGTATATAGGTAACAAATTATTTATAGGTATTCTATCCTATAGACCATATACTATCTCAAATGATGACCTACCAGTAGCCTTCTTAACTGTTATTCTGTCAGCTCAACAGGCTAATCTCAATTTTGTATGCCAAGCTCTCTTGTTCTTTTCTAGAGTTTTCTTTAAATTTTTTAAAATACTTTTGTTACTAGATTCTGCCTGGCCATCTACCTGAGGATGATATGGGGATGAATATGACATTATGATCCCATACTTCTCATAGAACTCAATTATTTCTTCTGATCTAAAGCACATGGCATTATCCATTACTAACTTTGAAGGTATACCAAATCTAGTCAGAATATTCTCCATCAGAAACTCAGTGACTACCTTACTTGTTCCCTTTTTTGTAGGAATGGATTCAATCTATTTAGTAAAATAATCAATGGCTACTAGTATCCAACTGTGCCCTCCACTGAATTTTTCTAAAAATTCCCCAATAAAGTCATTACCCCACATGGAAAAAGGTGCCTCAGCACTTACAAGATTTAAGAATAGGGCACCTCAGAACTTTAACTTGTTTGAGAATCTTTGGCAAGGCTCGCACTACTGGACAAATGCATGGGTATCTCTAAAAACACTAGGCCAATAATACCCTGCCCTTAAAATCTTATGAGCAGTAGTTTTTGCAAAAAAATATCCACCACATATCCAAACATGCATTTCATTTAATATTTTCTCAGCTTGATCTGTATCTAAACATAACAGTAGCACACCATTTTTATCCTTCCAATATAGGTCTCCTTGAATCAAGGTGTACTTCTGAGCTTGCAACTTCAGACTCCTCTTTTGATTTTCTGACATATTTTCAGGACACTTTGTATTTTTTAGGTAATACATAATATCAGTATAGAAAGGCTGCCTCTCAATACTGGTTACTGTTAAATCTTGCATTACTTGATTATTCACTTGTACCAAGTCCAAATTTTCTTTAGTCATCAATTTTTCTAGACCTTGTCCCCTAACCAATTTCGTAATATGGATTTCTAGATTAAATTCCTGAATTTTGTTAATCCATTTACACCTCTTACCAGTTACTTCTGACATGGTAATATTATCTTTCACTGTTGAATGAGGAACATATGCCTGCACCTTAGCACAGACCAAATATGGTCTAAAATATTTCACAGATTTCACTAAAGCATATGCCTGCTTTTCCTTCATCTCATAATTTAGCTCTACAAACTAGAGAGATTTACTATGAAAAGCTATTGGATGCTCAAATCCTTCTTCATCCTTTTATAGTAAAACAACAGCAATTGTATGATAAGATGCAAAAGAAAATAGAGAAAAGGGCTTACTATAATCAGGTGACTTTAGAACAAGGGCCTCTTGCACTGCCTTCTTTATCTTTTCAAATGCTATTTGAGCTTCTTCATTCTAGTTAAATTTTGCATCTTTTTTTAGCAACTTTATGATGGGTTTAACAATTTATGCAAAGTTTGCTATAAACCTTCTGACAAAATTTATCTTTCCTAATAAATATTTGTGTGTGTAAATGGGTACCTATTGAAAACAACACAAACACTCAATAGTTCATTGCATTAGTTCAAATGGTTATTTAAGATGTTAAAAACCACTAATATCAGCCTATTGCCTTCTAACTAGAAAGAGTGTAATCTATAACATACTAGCCCTCAGAATATGCTATAAATCAGTGACCAATACTATTCTAGCATGAAAGATTTGAATCAACTTTAAGCTAAAAATATGAAAAAGTATGCAATCTAGATCTAAAAGATGAAATGGAAACAATGAACTAGCATGATACAATAGATGAAATGTAAATCTAGGATAAATCTAGCAACATAACAATGTATTTTTGATCTAAGGTGAAGGCTTCTTTGCTCTCAAAATAGGCTTCTATTTATAGAAGAATGGGAGAGAGAGGGGGGACAAGGTTCATTTATGAATCAGGAGGCTCATAAATGAATATGTAAGAGCCATTAATGTCCAAGGCATTAATAAAGCATGAGAGAGACATAGGCTTAAGGCATCTTCATTAATAAGGTATTAATGAAAGTCTTAAAGAGGTAAGGGAGGATGGCTTGAGAAGGTGGACCTTAAGAAAGTCCAGCTTGAGAAAGTGGACTTTCTCAAGTGGGTGGAGTTGCTAAGTATTTCTTAATGGAATGTGACAACATTAGGAGG
>MU227968.1:4538288-4568781 GCA_018584345.1 Thuja plicata | reverse complement strand
AGGCTCTATGGTTTTAGTTATAATCTTAACCTTAGGTTTATTTGCATTTTCCCTAGGTCCATCTTTCTTTTGTACATACTTGGTATCTATTTTATTTTCTTTTATAAAGATACCAGCAGGCTGACTAACAGTACCACCAATTGTTCTATTCCTTAAATGATAGTTGCTTCTAGCTTTGTTCACCAAATCTGTAGTAATTCTTGCTTTTTCTTCATTTGAATCTTTTCTAACCAATGGAATGTCCTAATTATTTTGTGCATAATGTCTTACATGGTCATCTGTTTCTTCTGCTTCACTATCTGACAAAGTTTGTTGATGATGATTCTCTACATTACCTTGTGAACCATATGAATCATGATTTTCAATTTCATTAGCTGAATCTAAATCATGACATGAATAGGCATTTGTTATATTGTAATCACATTGTTCACTTTCATCATTTTCTTTTTCTTCATTTGTTTTCAAATCTAAGGAAACAATGCAAAAATCAGGGTTATCTGGGGCTTCACAAACCTCACACCAGAAATCATCATTGCATAAATGGATAGTATTTTTATGCAAAGGGTTTGGGGTTCTATTTTCAAGTTTTTCTTTTCTAGGTGGAACAATACAATTCTCATCCTTAAATTGAGTTCCATAAGGATGATTTTGCATTCTATTCTGAGGATTATAAGTGTTGTTATAGAATGGCCTATTATTTTGAGGAGCCCTATACTCTTTATATTGATCTTTAAACAACTCAATTAATTCATCCATGGAAGCAATAGAGCCATTAGAAAGACTTCTAAACCATTCTCTAGAATCCTCTACTAGAGACTGAACAAAAAACTTCATCAACACATTTTCATGAGTAATATTCAAATCATTAACAAAATCAATGAATTTTCTTAAGTGTGCTTCACAAGAGATGGCATTATTACCTACAAATTTTGGGAGCTTTTCTCCCACATCACCTACATCTTTTGGAAATGAATTTGGGTACCCTGGAATGCTGATGAAATTAAATTGCTTATACCTTTCCAAATTCAATGGTTTCCTTTGTAAATTATTAGTCTCCTTGAAAGTAGTAGCTTTTGTTTTGGAAGCTGTTGTGTTCTCAGTTCCAACATAGGAATATTTGGAAGACTGCAAAAAAACTATTTTATTTTTCATTTCTATTGTTGCAGCTTCCATCTGAGCCTTTTCTAACATCTTTTCCATGGTTTATTTTTCTATCCTTAGTCTCTCAAGCTCAATATCCAATTTGGACAGTTGTTTTGTTAAGGGCTTTTGAACTTTAGGCTCTTCAATTTTGCTTTCATTGACCTTTTGTTTACCTTTTTCCTTAACATTTTGTGAACTAGAAGCTCTGTGAGTGTTGGGTATTTCTTGGTCTTTTTGGGACCTCTCAGTATTCTTTTTAGTTTGATGTCTTAAGGACCCTCTTTTAATTCTATCAACATCCTTATGCTCATGTTTTTTCTTTCTAAACTCTTTTACTCTTTTCATCTGCCGAATAAGGGCAAGATGTTTCATGACGAGTCTTTCTTCCTTACCAAGCTCATCAGAAGGGATTTCCTCATATTTTGAACTTATATCATCTTTCCCTTCTCTTTCCTTGAAGTGGAGGTAGTTGCAAGTGTTTCTAATCCTCTTTCTGCAGCTTCTTCGTATTCTGAAGTATTGCCATCACGATTAGACTGATTACTACTTTCCTCTTTCTTAGTATTACTTTCTTTTCTTCTTGGAGGAGTTTCATCTATATTGACTTGGTTTATTTTCTTCCTCCTAGACATATCCATTTTTTACGATGATGGGATTCCACCATCTAATGCAATTTCTGGATTATTTATCATTCTAGACCTAGTATTCATACTGAAGGATATACTACTTGAAACTAATCATAGAGATTTCACTTTTAGAGTTGCCACCCACACTTGAGAATAATGAATACTATTAGAATGACTTATGCAATAACAACTATAAAATTAATGTATCTCTTGGAGCTCAAGCATACATTATAGGCTTCTTTTTCAAATTTTACCCAAAGTCCCCAATGGAGTCACCAATTTGTTAGGCGACTCGGATGGGTTAACTCAATTGCAATAAAAAATGTTAAATTTTAGAACACCAGAGATTTATGAATACTTCAACAAGACTTTTACAATCTCTAATCCCCAGCAGAGTCACCAATTTGTTAGGGCGACTCGGATGGGAAAAACTCTATCTCTGCTACTTATGAATGCTTGTCTGCAACCAGACTCTGGGATAATTCTTAAATATGATTTATGATCTCTAATTCCCCAGTAGAGTCGCCAATTTGTTAGGCGACTCAAACGGGCAAAATCAACTAAAATTGGCTTGAAATTTTTGAATTGATGCACCAGAGATTGTAGGAAAACTTTTAATATGATTGATTATATCAATTGTTAGGGATTTTTCTTGCTGAACCTTCAACAGATGCTTGAATACTTGATTAACTCTATGACTCCCAATATTTGAAAATAATTACTCAAGCAAGAGAAAATTCTAATTGATGAGGGTTTATGATAATATCTAGGGAAACTATTATCACCTCCTCCTTTTTAGGTTCCACAACACCCAGGCAGGTATTACCTATATAAGATTGTTGTCTTACAGTATTAGTAAATGTGGATACTAATTTGATTCTTTTCTACTGTATTAACTTATAAACTACTCTGCAAAAAATTGAAAACAACTTAACACAGAGTTTAACCATAAAAACTATTGAAATGATAACAACAAATAGTAGTGTTTTAAGGACATTCATCCTTCTTCCTTTTATAGTTCTAAAAACTTAAGAGGGGAAACCTATTTTAATACTCTCTTAAAGGGATTAGTAGAATGAATTGTATATCTTGATACAATTGCTTAGACTTATATGTTTTGAATGTAAATGTGAAATATTTGTATATTTTAAATTGTTTGGGTGATAATAAACCACTTGACAGATTCTAGACCAGTGCCTATCCTTGGACTATAGAGTCAAAGATGCAAATCCACAGAAAAAGTAAATAAAGATACTATAGATTTCCTTACAACCTATATGCAACTCGAGTAAGATGCCTTGCAAATCACCCTGTCACTCAACCACTACTGTATCAAATCTTCAAATATTGTTATACTCTCTGAAACTACTCACAAAACTTAGCTCTTCCATTGAAAGAAACTTGTAAGTAATTAGATAGCTACCTTGTAACCAATATGTTTAAAATGTCTTACAAATTAAAGATAAAATAGCATACATAATAAGTAAAGAGACAACAACAATATAGAAGAGAAGTTGCACTGTATTTTATTTATATTCCTGCTTCATACATATAGAGGCTAAAGCTCAAAAATTTAGACAAAATTCTGTAGTCTAGCTTATAATTATATTTCATCACCTTCTTCAAATGTTACAATAAGATCTATTTATAGGTTCAAACCATCTTGGAATCCTTAAGATAAGGATGCAACAAGCTTCAGATGGCTTAAGAAACCTAACCCTAAAAACATAGGAAAAGGCAAAAGACAAGAAAGCTCCAAGTGGTGGGAGGACAAAATTGAAGCATGAAATCTGATTTTGTACTTTGTCCTTTTATGAGTGTCGGCACCTTTGCCTGCATGTATTCAGGATAGTATCTGATATTTGTAACAAGATCTAGTGATCGCCAATACAAGCTAACTTACACTAATCTTTTCAAGATTACTAACCTTCCTATGCTCATAGATCAAGTGTCATGTGTCATGTATTCTTCATCCATAACATCTAAATCAATTGAGACACGCTTCTTCTTCTTGGGATTTGTCATAATGTCCCATGCTGTCACATCCTCTTCCTTAGGCCACTCAAAATTCTCAATATATTCTAGTTGCGTCTTTTGCCTTTCCCACCTAGCATCTGTAATGCTTTTAATATCTACAATGAATTTTTTGTAGTCTGTTTCTGCCTTTATTGCCTCATCCAAAAGCTGGTTGAGCCTCTCCATATCTAATTCTCCTAGATCAGATACATAAATGTCTTTATTGGGGATTACACTATCAAACTCTAATATCCATAACCCTAATGGTTTAATCTGATCATCCTCGGCCCTAATTGGAGGTACAAACCTACTATAACTTACTCCAAACATCTTTAAGTTTGCATCAATTTGATTGGCCTTTCCTTTGAAAATGGATAAAGTGTCCCACATCTGCTCTATCTTTGTACCCACCATGGTTAATATTTCTGGCATTTCTAATCTTAATGGTTGTATTGATGCTAATCTCTCAAAAAGTGAAGCTCTTCCAGACCAAGTTGCAAAATAAGGATTCAAAATTGTTAAAAAGTTAGCCACTTCTTCTTGTAGGCTTGGAAACCTTCCATAAGCCCCATACACCACATCAATCTTGAATTTGATTGTGTCTACCCTATGCTGCAAAATTGAAGCTAATGCTTCCAAAATCATAGTGTTATGTTCTGTAACTCCCTGCTCTGTTTCAAAAAATATATCCCCTGTATCTTATGTTTGGATCTCAACATCCACCACCGCTTTTGGCTCAATAGGGGTAGGCTCTATTATATCTAGCAATTTTATAGTAAGCTCATCTATGAGCTTCTTCTGTTCATTAATTGTTATTAATGTTGGCTCCCTATCCTTAACAATATCACTAGTGTCACTAGTGAGTTTCTGCAATTTGTCTGATAGTTGGCCTATCTTTGCCTCATTGAGATGACCAAAATGAAGCATTACTTGGGATATTTCCATATCCCCTGTATTATCTAATTTCCATATGATTTTATTTCCCTCCATATTCTCTTGAATGTTTAGAATAGATGGCTTTTGATCTTTAGGAGCCAAGCTCCACATTGCAAGTGCCTGAGATTTAGGGTTATACCCAAACCCTCTAATCATATCTCCAACCTGAGTTTCTGATGAAAATTTAACATCAGGTTGTCTTCTTATTTGGTCTATTATGAATGTTGAAGACAAGTCCCAGCCTTCCACAAATAACACTCCACTAGCCTTGACCAGTTGCCTTGCTTGCTCTAGTGTGATTTCCTCAGACTCGGGATCATAATCCTGCAGTGTTTGTAAGGCCTCTTGGGTGACTAAATCACCACCTTCCAATTGCAACTGTTTTCCAATTTGTTGTTGTTTATTCCATATAAGGAAATCCTTGAATTCTCTAGTCTTAATAAAGTTTTCATCCTTAAGGAATTCCTCCTGATGCAACAACCTCTCATCTGTACATGATCTCAGAGGTAACTCCTCCTCTTCTTCTATATCCTTTTGGAGTTTCTTCCCTGCCCTGATCTGTTTTCTTAATAAATGATCATAGGGTCTATCTCCAGTTATTAGGGCTCCAATTTTATCTATCCTCTTCTTCTTAGAAGGCTCCCCTGTTTCTATCTTTTGTTTCTTTTGTGGGGGCTCATTTGTCATTTCCTTTTCAGTTACCTTTTTCAGGTCAATGATGTCTTCCCCTTCTATTGCCTACTATAATGGAACTACTTGATAATCTGGATAGGCATTGGGCGAAAGACAGCCCTGATCACTATCATCATCATATTCTGATTTTGAATTCTCTCTATAGCCCTTTTCTGGTACCACTAGTGCTTCCTCTAAAAGATTACACAAAAGAGTATGGTTCTCAATCATTGCATCAATCCTTTTTAGATAAGCCATGTTAGGGTAAAAACCCCCAAACTTCATCCCCTTTCTCTTTACCTGCCTCTCCAGGTCCATAAGTTCAATGAACTTAATTGCTTTCCTGTCCACCTCTTCATCCTCCAAGATGTTTCTTATTAAATCCTCCTCCATACACTCCTCGTGTACCTTTGTGAAAGGGATAGTTTGTGTCAATAATTTCCTAGCACTGAAAATAAAACCCTCTGTATCAACAAATCTGTGCAAGGCAACATTCATCCTATAGTGGTTCATCCAGGTGTTTACAGGGTCTATAGCCTTCTTCCCAGTAGTAAAATTATAGATCCTAAACTGCCTAGGGGTAAAAGTACCCTTCCTGTGTGGGGCTAAATGCTCCTTATCAACCAAAATGAGCTGCCTGATGAACTCCATTGTGGCTATCCTCGGTTGTACATGAAATGGAAAAATGTGTGGAGGGTGGGGGCAACCATAGACCCTCATCATTGTAAAGTTCTTTTCATAATAAAACTCCCCCCAATTATGGTCTCCTGGCCATTTTTCAAGGTATTGGAAAGGCCTCAATAGTTGAATTACATTAACAGGCAATCTCATCTTATCAGCACCTAAACATTTAAGAATTGGAAAAATTATCCAATTTTCAAAAGAACAAAACTCCTTCTCTAGCTAGATGTATAATTCCATAGTCTAAGCCAAAACTGAACAGGGTTGGCTTGACCATGATGAAACCTTTGTGGTTGCAACATCCTACAATTCATTATTGGGAAATTATAATATATGATCAGATGCATAAGGACTGAGTAATGCAAAAACCTTGGGTAAGCCTTCTTAGCTTGTATATCCACAAAACCCTGGTGCATTTGGTCTATGGTATACTAGATATAGTCATAGTTGGAAGTAGTATGGAAGCTCTGCATATATAGTACCATCATTAAAATATCAGAGGTAATCCTCTCTGCTCCTGCATCTTTCCCAAGCACCCTACATAGTGCATATGCTATGTATTTGATATAAAAATTCATATCTTTATAAAGATATGGGGATGCTCCTGGTAGGGGTACTATATAGGATTTCAATCTCTTGGGAACATGATGATCTTTAATCTCCTTGGCAGCAACGCCAGATTCTCTAATGTATCTATTCTCTAAACTCTTTAAATTTATTTCAGTAGTCGTAGGGTAATATACATTGAAAGCCTTCATAAAAGTATTTCGGACCAAGTTGAGGAAGGGATTCCCATCATCCCTCTTAATGGTTTTTGTCAAGGGAACAAGTCTACTGGCTAATTCTAGTATGAAATCGACATCAACAAAGATGTCAGGAACTATCAACCTGGCTAATCCACGGGTCCAAGGGTTTGAGATTGCTATGGGCTCATCTCTATTTTTAAAGAAATAATTAAAAAGTGAATATCCTGATGACCCTGGTGTTTTTGCATCTCTAATATAAGCCATATCATCAACCAAAGTGTCGGCACTTACCTTTCTATTTTGGCTCGACCCTGGCAGCAAAGTGAGAAACTCCTCTGAATAGTTCCTCTTTCCCTTCGATTCATCATCGACATCATCACTTCTTCCACTAGTGGATGCCATACTTTGTGTTTGGCTCATCTTTCTTTTCTGTTCTGTTCTCAAACTTTATCACCAATATTGAAACAAATCTAGTTGCAAACCCTAACCAGCAACTATGAAAACCTCTACAATTCTAAACTCAGCCACTGAAAACACTATAAAATGTACTCTCTGTCAAAACTCTAAATCACTAAATCATCTTTTGAATTCTCCAATTATTGGAAAATCAACTCTTCTCAGAAAATGCAGAACTCAATAAACTCTTCGCTCTGAGAAATTGGTAACTGGTAAAATGAAATGAGAACGGACAAGTATACTTATAACTGAGAATTCAATGCATATGTCTCTTTAAACTTGACGAACTTACAATTCAGTCATTTCCACCATTAGTTTCACATAATGTGACATCAATTTCTGGTTCTAGCCGTGGCATTCAAACTGTCAAGCAATCGATTTTTGATTAGTGTTTTTGAAAATAAAACCTTATAAAATTTGATATGAAATCAAGATCAAAATTTATTGGCCGCATTAACTTATATTACGGTTACTTTTTCCATCTGTCAAATCTTTAAAATGTGATTGGTCAGCAACTGTCTATGATGATGCTGTAGAAATGTCTTTATTTTACTCTAGTTAACATCTAGCGACCCAGCGACTGAGTGGTCTCCTTGTCGCATGATGATTTTCTTAACTGTAGTATCCTTAAGAGACTTAGCGACTGTCGTAGGATCAACTATTAAATCAATGGTTGTCATGATGTCGCTTAATGTTTTAACTTAACCCTTCATCTTATAGAGATATCGTGACAAAGCACTTTTACTAACTTTTCTTTACCTTGGGTTGCACCTGGAGACTCAGCAACTGTGAAATCTCTATGTCGCTTGATCATTTTCTTAACTCATGTTTAATCCGTACACACCGTGACTAAACACATTAGTCTCTTAATCGCCTGATTACATTATCTTTTAAATTTGCATCTGGAGACAATGCAACCATCGTTGATCTCTTTTTTCTCAGCATCTGACGGTTGTCGCTAACTCTCCTAACCTTCATTACAAACCCTAATTCTTCATGAGACTTAGCAACAACTGAACACGTGTCTCATCTTTTCCTCTTGTCTCTTAATCGCTTAATACCTTTTTACTTTTCAATCTTATCAAGCGACCACGCGACTACAGTCAGATCATATCCCCATCTAATGGTTTTCACTCAATCTCATGATCATTAACTTAACCCATCTTTCATTTGGAGACCTGGCGACAACACCTTTATTTAATTTGATATCTGATCCTTGGTTTATTCATAGATTTAGTGACCATTGAATCTCCTTGTCGCGTGATAATTTCTGAACCATAGTTATAATCAGGAGACCTCCCGACTACTGTTAGATAAGGAATATAATCAATGGTTGTCGTTAAATCTCTGGTTCTTTCACTTACCTCACTTTTGATCACGAGACTTGGAGACAACAGTGAAACTTTAACTTATAAACTTAACTCATAACCATGAGTTTCATCAGGAGACAATGTGATTGTGTAGTCTCAAAGTCGCCAAACAAAATAACTAACTCTACTTTGATCAGGAGACAATGCGACTACCGTCAGATCATAACTTAAAATCAACGGTCCGCATTAAATCTCAGAACCATTTTGGCATATTCTATTTTATCAAGAGACTGCGCGACCAAGGCTTTTCGTCAAGTATCCAAATCATAAAGAATATTCAATTTTTCTTTTGAGACTTGGTGACTGAGAAATAAGCACATGCACATAATACTCTACTTAAGTCATGAAAAAGGTAACATAAAAATATAACCATCTTAGGAAATTTAGGGCTTAATGCATTTTGAATGAAAATGACCTAAGGGTTTAGGGTTTTCTAACCTTTTCAAAGAGATTTAAGGCTAGAGCAATACTTGCAGAAGTATGAAAACAACTTCCAATATGAATTTTGACCTTTTGAGCAAAAGAATGACAAATACTTCAATAAAATTTCAGGGTAAACACCAAAATAGGAAATACAACCAACACTAACCATACCCCCTTTTTACTTATCTAGATGTACAAATCTGTCTTTGTCACCTATCATGTGATGTGAACACCCGTTGTCTATGATCCAATCTATTCTGATGTCAGCTCGTGAAACTAAAGCCAATTCTTGAGCTTTCTTTTCGTCTTCAATTTCTATTTAATAAATCATCTTTTCATTGTCTTTAATAGAAATGAATCCAATTGCATCTTCTCCTGAGTCATCATCAATTACACCATCTTCAGCATGATAGCATTCCTTAGTATATTTGGGCTTGTAGTCTGATCTGAACTTCTTGACTCGTGTAGGACACTTGGATGCAAAGTGGCCAACTTTGTTGCATGAAAAACATTTGAATGGTAGCTGTCCTTTATATTTCCCTTTACCTTTTCTTTCCTTCTTAGCAATCATAGCAATGATTTCTTTTAGTTCAATATCAACTTCTTCTTTTTCATTATTACTAGAGATGTTCAAGGATTTCTTACCATGGACTGAGGCTTTGAAAGTTGTTTCCATTTTAGGTTCTGTCTTCAATCTTGATATCTCAAATCAGATATTTCGCTAGTCAGGGTTTCTTTTTTGAAGTCCTTTGAGAATTGCATGGTTTCATCCAAGATGTTAATCTTGCTTTCATAATCTATTGTCAATGTGGTCATCAGTTTATCCATAGTATCATCCTCTGAAATTTCTCCACCATTGTTCCTGATACCTGATACTGCTTCATTAATCCTTTGATTGTAAGCTCTGGTGTTCTCTTCAGGTAGCATCTCTAAATTATTGTATCTTTTCTTCCATGTCTTTCTGCGCGCATTCTTTTCTTGGATGTCTCCTTCAAACATATCTTCTAAGTATTTCCAGATTGAATATGTTTTTTTTGCCTTCTTGATCTCAGAAAATTCATTGTCATATAGGGCACTAATTAGGGCTTCCTTGGCAATTCCATTTTGAGTGAATACTTCTTTTTGTTTATTTGTAGAGTCTTCTTCTGCAAGGTCTTTCAAGGTGGGAACATCAATTGCATGGGTAGCAATCTCATAGATCTCAAAACCAATGCATTGAAGATGTGTTATCATTTTGTTCTTCCAGTCAAGATAGTTCTCTCCATCAAACTTAGGACTCTCTTTCCTAAAGTACGCCATTTGATCTACCTTAAGCTATTAGGATTTCTCTCCAAGGCACCTGGCTCTGATACCAATTGTTGGAATAGTCCCAAGGGATAACTGGGAGGGGGGGTGAATCAGTTATCAGCTAGTTTAGTTATTTTCTCCAATTAATTACAGAATAACATTAAGCATTAACACATTCAGCTAACACAAGATAGAACACAACAATTTTGGTTACGTGGAAACCAAATAGGTAAAAAAACCCGGTGGGAATTAGCACCCACAAAGAACTGTACTTGAGTATAATAATCCATGTTAGAAGATCTTACAACCTTGTTAGGAGTTGATCCTTACAATGCAATAAGTACAGAGACCTAGTTAAGGGTTGGATCCTGTTAGGAGTCTTTTACAAATAACCCTGTTAGGGGTGGGGACTCACTGTCCAAAAGCTCACTGCTAAAATGATGAAGGTTGCAACCTTCAGTAAAATAGATATACACTATATCTGATAAATGAATTGTTTGAGTAGACCTACTATCTTGATCAGTTCCAATGTATTGTATGCTTTCACTGCATCTTCACATAGATCTTTTCTTGATGAATGAAATGACTTTACTATCCCAAAACAACTGACATTTTGTTCTGTATTTTTTTTGTCTCTTTTCTTATCATTCACACTTGGTGATCTTCAAATGAACTACTATAAGTATCTTCTCCACAAGATATGATCTTTGTCGGCTTTAGGAATCCCTTTAGTACTTCTTTAGTCAGCCAAACCAAGCACGCAACATAATTAGAACCGCGCAACTCAAACTGAATAGATGTATCGCTTCACGTAGTCAGCTCCACCAAAATTACTCAAACGTCATGCTTCGAATGAAACATGATTAGCGCCTTTGGTTAATAGGCTTTAACTCATAACTAAACATTATTCTGAACACGCATAGCCCGAAGATAGACGCAACAGAAGAATCAATGAAATTACTATCGGCTTCTTGAAAACACTCTTCTAAAACTGTGGCTAGTAAACAGAGTAACATAACTCAACTGTTACTGAACATCTGAATCTGCGTGTATGTAAATGGTGTAGTAACTATGTCTGAAACATTAAAAAAACCACACAAGGCTTCTTCATATCCGTATTGAAAACTGAACACAGTTCACTGTTGTCTACTATATGTTGTCATCAAAGACAAACATACAGTCAACTATTTGCACAGAAGCAAATCTCCAGCATATGTGTGTGTGTGTGTATACATATATATACATGTGTGTGTACACACACACACACACACATATATACATACACATACACATACATATACATATATACATACATATACATATACACATACATACATACATACATACATATGTATAAATATGTGTATAAATAATTGTTCTATAAAATATATATTTTTTGTTTTAACCCGATTTAAATTACTATTATAGATAATTATAATATGTTTCAATAATTATTTTTTTAATATAATGTATATGACATATTCAAATAAATAATTGTAATTGATATAATGTATAGTATGTGTGAATAAAATATTATAGATTTTAATATTTTAATATTTTAGGAAAAAATAATCTTTCATTTATTAAAAAAAAAATATCTACAAATCCTTCTAACATAGATATCCTTAATACCTTGCATAAATAACATTGGAAAAAAATACTCTCGAAATACTTTTTAATTTTTTACATAATAAATTCAATACAAATTATAATAACTATTAGCTTTTAATATCTATAATCATAAATTTAGATTAATATAACTTTACTATCTTGTAGAATAGAGCTAATATGATATTGTTTAATATAATTTATAATTGGAATATCTATGAAATAGATATGATGGAAACATTCCTTGCGAAGAACTACTATACATGGAACATGGTTTCATGTAACAAAGATTTTTTTTAAAAGCTCATTAGAGTTATTTTTTTATACTAATAGTGCCCAATATAACAATCTCAAAAGTAGAGTTTTCTCCTAGAAAGGTGAGATTTATTAAAATATCAAAACAAAACATTTGTATATCAATGTACAAAAATGGCTATGTGTCTTTTGAACATCTAAAAATACAAATTCTTTAAGAAGAAAGAGACAATAGTAGACTAGCTTGATTTAGTAAAAGAGTGTCTTACTTAATGTATTCATTTCCTATACTAAAAAATCATAATCAAGTATTTTTTCATGTCAGAGACCAATGAGTATTAAAGCTCATATATCCCCTTTTCCAGTAAAAATCATTGTGTCTTCCACTTGATCAAGGAATAGTGCCAAAATTATTGAATCATACTCTCCTTTTTAAGGTTTACTATAGATTATATCAATATTTTATCTACATGTTTTAATAGTGTGAAGGAAATAATTAGTTAAATATGTCATTCTAATAGATTTTTATTGGTCAAGTTGGTCTCATGATAAATTTGACGCATGCATTTCTATTTCTATTTCATTTATATAGTAATATTATAAGCATTTCTATATTTTAGTAACACAAATTTCAAATGCTTGTCTTTCAAGGTTGGACTTTACACTGGAGTTCGAGTTTTTTATATTTCATTATTATTATAACCAAAAGTTCACATGTTTTGAGACACAAATAAGTCCATCATGATCAGGGATTTTCACCCCTCAATCTTCTTTGAATTTGACAAAACGTGTGATTAAGACATTGCCAATTAAATCACTTATTTTCTTATAATTGTTATTATTTATGTGGGGTTATTTACAGTGTAGACACTTATTAAAAAAGAGTTTTTTTAAATGATTTAGTTTTAGATGTTTGATAAAGTTGTGTTGAAGGGTTAAATTTAGTTGTTTGAGTTTGACTAGTGGTGACTATGATGGTATAATTTTTTTAAGTTATTTATCAAAGTATGATTAGACCAAATTAGAATCTTAAATAATGTAGTTAAAAAAAATATTTCTAGTTTGAATAAATTTCTTCATAATAGAGATGATATTTATATTTGTTAATTATTTTTATAGACAATTGTCAATTTTTATTAAAAATTATATTTATCAATCTAACAATTTAATAATATTTTGTTAGTTTGATTTTGTTAGAAATTAATCTTTTCTTGGTGAACTATGTAATTAAAAGATAAACCAATGTATCATCTTTTGTTCTTGTCCTCTAGTCCAAGTAGGAGGACATGTCACTTTTTTGTATTTCCTTTAATAAGGAAATTAGATATTCCTCCTTAAGAGGATTCCTACACATGGCACACACTTAATGTGAATGTGGCACTCATTGGACATAGGAGTTACATGCAAACTTCTTCACTTATCTCTACTTAAGAGATGCTTCTCACACACTTCTCAAATTAGAAAGGACGTTCTAAAGCTGGTTCTCATGGGATTTTTTCTCTCTTCTTCTCTCATTCTCATTCTTGCTCTCACAATTTTGTAGTGAGCTTCTTGCTCAAGCTCTCTCTTTTTCTTGGCTTCTTGCCTCATTCATATTATAAGCACAAGGGGTTTTTCTTAATTTTCCCCTTTCAAAAACATTGTCTTTGTGTTGATCTCGTGCTCCTTGATGTTTTTGGTGAAAGTTATTGAATCGTCCTTCAGTCATTGGGTTATGGTAAAATTCTTACTTCTTGCAACTCTCTCTTGGATTCTTTCCTTCCTAATCTCTATTTTTTTTCTTAATATTTCTAACATGGTATCAAAGCTAGTTAAATACATGTTTTGAGTGTTGCATGAAGGTAGCGTTGAAGGATCTCGATTGAGAAGGAGAAATATTTTTGTTGTTGGTTGATCTAATTCTTGTGTGGAGGTTTTTAGTCCTTAGTTTTTCTAACCATTTGTTGCGGGTCTTTCTCTTTCTCCTTTGTTATTTTTTGTTTCTAACCCTCTCCGGAAGGCTTGCCGCTAGAGAGTAGTTTTTTAAAATTTTAAGTTCTAACTCACCCTCTGTCGCGCAACCGCAAGGGTTTTCTATTTCATGCATTTTCATTCCTTTATCTACTATCATATTTGCAGGTTTATACTTTGCTCTATATATTCAGATTTGTCATTTGTTTCTCAAAAATCTAATATATTTAGATCTTACTGTTATTGTTTTTTTGCATATTTTGTGCTAATGTTTCTATACAGCATCCTTTATTTACATATTCATGCTCTTGGATCCATCTTTTTTACAACATCTTCATATACTTGATGTTTGTTAACATTCTTCAGCGTTCATTCAGACTACATCTGTGAAAAGGCTCTACATTGCTTAATCTTGACTGATTCTTATCCCTCCCTCTGAAATCCCATTGGTTATATTGGTTCTTTTAAAAAATCGATCAACGATTATTCGTATATTTAGCTTGTCTCAGAGGAGGATATTTAAATTGGAAAATCCCTCTCCTAGATCACTATTTTTTATTTCTACGTGAGCCCGTTGAATGTTGCATACAGTGTCTATTACATAATTTCTGATATTATATCTCTGCTGGTTTCTTTTTCATATCTATGTTTCTTATTAACATTTTTTATTTATATATTACATTTCTCTCTGCTAAAATTTTTTGCAGTTTGTGTTCCTTTCTGTAATCTTTGTTTCTGCAATCTTTTCCCTTTTGTAGCTGTCTTTCTCTGAGCTCTTTTTTTCTTACCTCTCAGCATTCTCATTTCTCCCTCTTTTAGCTAAGAGCCTCCGCAGCATTACTAGCTGCTCATTCTTCACTCTTGTTGCAATCCTCTTGTACCTTCGCTTTATTCTGGCTACCATGTAAGTTTTAGTTTTTTAAATTAAGTGTGCCTTGCGCTGGCCTTTGGCTTTTTCCCCTTGCGCTACTTCTTGAGCTTTGAGAGTTGTTTTTTTTCTGTCTCCTTGTATTTGGGGACCCCCCCCCCCTCTTCCTTCGTTCTCTTCTTNTCTGTCTCCTTGTATTTGGGGCCCCCCCCCCCCTCTTCCTTCGTTCTCTTCTTCACGCAGCTTATCTTAGCCTAGATATTTGCCCTCTTGTGTAGCATTTTAGACAAGGCAGTGACTATTGTTTGCATACCCTCCTCAACTTAAACGTTTTAAGAAAAGGCCCGGGCCAATCCCTTAAGTCTCTTCTGCAGCTCCTCTATAAAGAGCATTTAGAAAAGATTTTGATGTTTTCAAATTTTTACAGCATCTCTCCCCTCTCCAGATGTGATTTGTTTGTCTGTCATGATTGCCAGCACAGAATGAATTTATTGAAATGGCTTAAGAACTTCTTTTCAAGCAATTACACATGGTAGGGTGAACTTACAATCAACAAACTTTTATTGTGCTAAAATGGGAATTTGGAATAGGGTATGGACGTGCGTCAAAGCATAATGATATGAGAATTTTTTATTTTTTATATTTCCTCCAACATTATCGATGAAAAAGCCTTAATTTTCATGCATGCAAGAAGTGGAATAATAAACAACGCATCCCTTAACCCTCTTTTCTCCTCCGCAAGATCTCTCCTTGCTACCTTGGCAGCCTATTCCCATTCCATTCCCAGCGTAGCCATTCTGTCATTCTATTATTTCATTTTCCAAGTTATTCTTTGTTCTTTCTCTCTGTCTATCATTATTTCTGGTTTATGCAAATTATTATTACTTCTTTCTGGTAACTGGAGGTTCCTTTCCATTCTCATTTTAGTCGATTCCTTCTGCCTTTCATTGGGCTTAGGCTGAGATTAGCTTTTATTTTGGTTTTCTTATTCAAATTTCATTGCATGGTCATTATAATCTTCATTCTTTTAACATACTTCTGATTTTTTTGCAGGTCACTTATAGCGCTATTAATTATCTTTTAGATTGTTTTTTCCAAAGACGCAGATTATTTTTTTTTTTCATTAGATTCTGCACGTATATTTATCTTTTAACTCACAAAGTTTATTTAACAAAAAATAAAGTTTAATCTTAAAAACTTTTTGATTTTTTCTTAAAACAAAAAAATTTTAAACTGTAATACGTCTTTTTCTGCTTCATATCTTTTAATGTCGGTTTAATCCCATACTCAATTTGGCAATATAAACTTATTTCAATTGCTACTTCATCATTTAACTGCAATTAAAATTTGTTTTGAATCAATTACTCAAGAATTTTACATTTTCTTAATATTTAATATTTCTTGCATATTGTTGTTTACTATTCGCGTTAATCTGGTATTTTAGATTCATTATTGTATTCTTCAACTTGTATTTCACTTCATTTAATATGATTTCATCTTTTCTTCAAAAATTAGAATTATTATTCAAGTGTTTTAATATAAATAGTGTCTGTTAAAAAATAAATTCAAATTCATTTAAACAGGGATACTATGATGTCTAAATTAATTTAAATCTAACCATCATTTATGGAATACTCATATTTATTTATTTTATATAATCTTGTGCTAAGATTTTTTTTAAAGTATATTTTCTTTATGAATATTTTTTAATTGCAAGTTATGTTTTCAAAATTTGTACAATGGTATTATTATTCAAGTGATGGGGGTATTTATTTTTTCCCTAGCTAACCAACATTCAACTTTTTGAAATTATTTCAATTTTATGAAGCAAAATGATATACATCAAATATTTGATCCAATGCAAATAACGTCATTGCTAATGCTAACTTCTAAATTTTCACGTATTGTGAGTTATGTATTGACATTGCCTTCATGTGCATTATTATTAATTTTATTGTTTAAGCATTAATTGCTATCAGTTTTATAGGATCTATTGTTATGCACTTAGTTGCATCTTTTATGGGATCATCTTGTACCACTTGTAAGTTGCACTGGGTTGCACTTACTTCAGTTGATGTTTATCAACTTGTTCCACTTGTAAGTTGCACGAGGTTGCACTTACTTAAGTTGATGTTTATCAACTTGTTCCATTTGTAAGTTGCACTGGGTTGATGTGTATCAACTTGTTCCACTTGTAAGTTGCACTGGGTTGCACTTACCTCACTTGATGTTTATCAACGTGTGATAATCCTAAGGGATCATAAGTGTCATTAGTATACAAGGAAACAGTTTTTGAACCGTCGATTATATGATCACTGAGTGACAGCATTCAGTCAAGCGCAGAGGTCACCGAAAATGTCTTAGCACAGTTATCACCGATACCAGTGAACACCGATAGCACTATCACTGACAGACAATTCAAAGAGTAAACCGACAGACAATTCACAAATTAACCCGAGAGCACAGTCTACAGAGCATACCGAGCACAGTCTACCGAGAGACATTTTTATTCCCGAGAAAAGAGGATCTGAGATACACGTCAGATAAAGAACTTTAGTCTTATAAATAGATTTATGCTTAGCTATAAAACCATTTCTTGAGGATCAAGTAAAGCATAAGTAATAGTTTTAATCAATTTAACTGATTTTAAACATGCAAACTAAGAGATCAAGGTCAAGTTGTAATCCTTTGATCATAGAGTTTTTCTTGTAAAGTGTGAAACCTAATTAGGTCAAAACCTTTGTATATATATATGTATAATCAATCAAGAACATGATGAATGTAGCTGTAGAAGACAACTATTAATCAGACGGAGAGTTTCAAGTAGAAGGACACAAAAGGAAGAATTCAGTTATGAAGAACTAGATTCAATGCTACCAAGCAGAACAGAGGTATTATTCATCACAGTAAGGTGGTATTGTTTTTGTGAACTTAATGGATCTGTATTTAGCAATTCAAGATTGTAATTTATCAAGTCATAAATATTTTTGACTACTCTCTAACAATTGTAGCAAATAGAAGAAATCCTTTAAGAAGGTGGACTTAACAGTCTTATTGTAAATCTCTTAACCGAGTGCACACTTAATAGTGTTGTTAAAATCTCTTAATAGAGTAGACTTAACAACTCTAACATGTTACTCCTAACAAGATAAGATCATCAGAATTAATCACGACTTGTAGCCTTAACCGACACCTTCCATTCTGCAAATAGTGCAGCTTTGTGGGTTTCATCCCCACCGCAGTTTTTACCTTCTAACATGAGTTTTCTACATTACCAATTCTTGTGTCATGTACATAACTAAGTTTCATGAATTTTTATATGATTGTTTACATTCACTTACATTTATGTTATGATATTACATGCATAAGGTAGAAAAGCAATATGGTCGGCAATGCAAGAAAATATTACTAAGGTTAATTGATAAAAATTTTAAGGGTACTGATTCACCCCTCCCCTCTCAATACACACCCTTCCATTATTCCAACAATTGGTATCAGAGCTAGATCTCTTATTTGGAAAAGTTTAAATTACTTGAGAGAAAAGATCATACAATGGAAAGGTATAAGCTTGATAAGAATATTGAGAATCAGAAGTTGGAGATACAGATTTTCTTTGAGCAATACAAAGAAGCAAGAAACAAGATGAAAGAATTAAAAAAAGTCATGGCATCTCGCTCCAATGAAACTGACTATCATGAAGAAGAGATACCTAATTTATTTGATTCATTAGGATCTGCATCTAGTAATACACCTGACACATCTGAAGGAAGCATTACAAATCTAAATGAAATCAATCAACATATGACTGAACAAGTGAAGGTACTGCAAATTGGTCAAGAGACACAAATGGTAAGAATGATTGATGTTATGAATAATTTTAGACAAGCTTAACAAGAAAGAACATTAGCTATTGATGACACGAGAAATATCACTGAGAAGTTGCAAGAGAAAGAATCTGAGATACAGAGACTTACTGAACATCACATTGAAATCACCAATCAAATAGTTCTTATGAGTCATGAGACCAACCGAGTGGAAATAGAACTTAATGGAAAATTGGAAGCTATTGGTGAACTGAGAGAATAAAATGAGAAACTAAAGCATGAAGCAAGGATTCAACAACAACATAATGATATGATAAAGAAAGCTGAAGAAAGTACAAAAAGAATGGATGATTTTCTGAATGGACAAAGAAGACTCAACAACAATACTGGTTTAGGGTATACCGAGCATGGAGAATCATCAAACCAAGCTGATCAAATAAATGTCTACACAAATCCAAGAGCAAAGAAGCAGTCATACAATCACTGCGGAGAACCAGGCCACACATCAAATGTTTGTAGGAGCAAAGCTAAAGGTATTCCTAAATCTATTTTTACGTTCATAGGTAGTTGTTATAACTGTAAAAAGCATGGACACAAAGCACATGAATGCAGATCGAAGGTGAGCCAACCAAAGAAGGAATCCTACATGGAAAAATATTTCCCTACATGAAACATACATGGCCACACATCTCATGAATGCAAAAAGAAGAAAAAGCAAGTGTGGAAACCCAAAGAACAAGAAAATACATATCAACTGAGAAGATTTGGTAACTCATATGTTTGGGATTACAACACATGGGTAAATTGCACAGCATGTGGTAGATATGGACACATAGCTGCAAATTGCATGAGGAAATGGATACAAAGATCAAGAAATTGGACTAACTCCAGAATGGCATGCTTACTGTCATAAGTCAGTCATCTAAGCAAGGACTACAAAGACCGAGTGACAGAGTCAAGCACATTTGCAAATGGAAACACTATTGAAGATATCAGGAGAATGAGAAATCAAATGGTGAGGAGAGCTTCAAACAATGACAATGATGGACCAAGCACTACAGTTGGTGACACCTCATCTAATGGATTAGGTGATTCCACCACCCCCACCTAAGCAATACAAGTATGGAACTGCACTGTACAAAGATATATTTTACATCAGTTCAAATATTCACTGATAATATGCCAAATTAGCATGAATGGAGATGCTTAGCATGAATGGAGATGCACTATGGTATTACTTGTTATGATTTTGTGAATCCAGTCTCACCGGTCAAATACACACCGAGAATCATTCGCGTACATATGAAATACAACCAAGTTAATATAAACTGAGCATCATAGGTAAACATGTGAAAGACAATCAAGTCTTCGCTATATACCGAGCACCATCGGTGAACATGTGAAGAGTACAACTAAGTTGTCACTTATCCCGAGCGTTGTATACTCACTGAGGATGAAGACTTTGGTATGATACCCGAGCGTCTTTGTTTCCTTGAGCGAGTGATAGCTGGAGCATTCAATGCACCACTTAGGTTATTTTCTATAAATAGGGCAACAAAGAGCTCATTCACTCACCAAGCAAAAAAGAGAAAATAGCAAAGCGAAGACAAGCAACTACGAGCGACAAGATTGCAGAACAATTCACAGCAGATTCAAAGGCTACTCCAATAGATTTCGAGCACTCTCCGCTATCAACCAGTAAGTACCAAGACTTATCGAGCACACAGTTCATTTGCAAAGGAGCCCTAATTTCACAAACAATGGCAACTACCTCACGACTCTCAAAGATCAAGAACACAAATGACAAGAAGATCAACCTGATTAAGAACACAACCTATGAGGAGCCTAAATATAAGTTTTTCCCTGGGGTTGCTGCTCAACCTGACGACAAGGGAGTGTTTTCAAGTATCCCTCCTAGGGTTTTTCTGGTTGAAGATATTCGTGCATACATCCACTGCAAGGTTGTAGAGATCGAAGATCTTGAGATTGAAGAAGCTTACCAAAAGCTATGTACAGATCGAAACCTGAAAGACAAACACAAGCACATTGAGGTGAAAGGGTTAACCAATGCCCTACTATTCCCGAGAGAGTTCAAGACCGAATGGATACGCATTGTACTTAGTCAGGTACATGACAGAAAAATGTGGTTGGATTAACCAAAACCGATCACAAAGGATGTGATTCACATTGTAACTGGTTATCCAATAATTGACAAGGCAAAAGCCCTAAAGCATCCTTCACGCCCTGAGATTGAAAAACTAACTAAGGTAGAATGGGATGGAAGAGGGTTGAAACTCAATACAATCACCGACCCTAAGATGAAATTTGGTGCATGTGTGATTAGGTACAAAATATTCCAAGCTAGAAGAATGAACAGCATAGCATGTGCAGCAGTTGACACTACTTATAAGATTGTGAAGAAGGGAATTCAACTGGACTTATCTGAGCTGCTACTGAAGCAACTAGAAGAAAACATGAGGACAATTAGATCATCCAGATCTTATACATGTAAGTTTGGTTCCCTCCTTATGTGCACATTCTTCTATTTTCATAATTTCTTCCCCTCTATCGGCAATGTCACTTGGGACACAGCCCGACCAATAACTGTACAAATTAGTAAATTCATTAAGTCACCAGGAGATAAATTCACATCTGTAATGGATGCATACTTCACCACTTTCAAGGATAGAATGCAGAAAAGAATGAGAATCCTTGCACAACTAGTTGAACAATACAAATATGATATATGTTTTATAGTGGACACCGACACCACTCTAATCAAACCATTTGTATCGAGAACATCATGGCTACTACCATTGGACTATGAGATCAACATTAATCAGGCTAAAAAGGCTATTGAAGCCTTACTGATGAACCAGTGGACAAATCATTGAGCAGATTTAGCACATATGATGAAGCCAAGTCTAGAATCAAGACTGGCTTAGTAATAAAGAAGATAGACTGAAAGAAGACAAAAATAATAAATACTCTTTAAAAGAAACTTTCGGTAAATGATGAAGAATTGGAATAAGATGACACCGAGGGACAGTCACCCATCAGTGAAGCTAAAGAGATAATTGATTCCGAGTCTACTGAATCAGATGCACCACCAGCCAAGAAAGCAAAGGTTACAAATGTAACAGTTGCATCAAGAACAAGAAGTAAGACTACAAAAGAGGCAGACTCGCCACCAGTAAAGAAAGGTACTGTGAGGACTTATTAGAAAAGAAAGCCTCAAACTAGGCAATCAACATCGAGGAAAAGAATGAAATATATAAGAGGAAAAGAAGACAAGGATGACACTGCCAGGGATGAAAGAGAACAAAGGATCAAAGCAGAAAAGGCCAAGATACCTAAGACAATTGATGAAGTTGCAAAGTTAATCATCAACACAGGCAGCTTATCACATCACAAGATTAGACAATGGCTAACCTTGTCTCCTAGAGATCAAAATAAGATAGAAGAGGCCATAATTAAGGCAATGATTGCATACAAGTATGTACCTATACAATTCAACAAGAATATTCTATAAGAACTCAATGACAAAATATCAGCAAGATGGACATATGCCTTGCACACAAAGAAACAAATAAGGGAAAGATCCCTAGTTATATTCATGCCACCCGAGTCAATAGTTGAAGAAATTGATTCAACAATGAAGGAGCATGCAAAGAGATTTTATGCAAAGATGCGAGCATACAAAGTACTACAGGGAAGATTAGAAGACATTGACACTCAAATTGATCAAAATGCACCAATACTTGATCAACTAGCATTTCTGACCAAGGCCATAACATCACAGAATGTAGAAGCCGATAAGGTAATTGAGGAACGTGAAGAAGAGAAGTGTCACTAGAAGCTCACAGAGAAGATAAGCCAAGAAGTGGCAAAAAATAAGGTAAAACTTACTGAGCTAGTAACTACATTGGAAACAATAATATCAGAAGTAGTTAACTTAGTTCAAAAGTTGTGCACACTAGAGCATTTCACTACCGAGCATAGTGAAAAGATGGCTAAAATAGATGAAGATCTTAAAGCTAGTGCACAAAGTCTCACAACCGAGGAAAATGGATTCGAATTGCATTATGAGAAGATTGTAGAATCAAAAAGGTTGAGACTTGAGATACAAAAGGCTGAAAGAAAAATCAGAGATGAGGTAACCAAGCACCAAGCTATGTTACTACCGAATCTCACATTGTTGTTGAAACACATGACTTCGGCAAAGACATTAATTGCCACCCCAAAAATGTCAATCACCGAGAGTATATATGGCATACACGCCATAATCACTTTGGAACACATGATGCTCAAGCACCTCAAAGAGAAATGGGAGAAGCAGATGGTAAACACTCAAAAATCTCATGCCCACATATTTGACAAGTTGTAAGTACTAGACCTTTGTCATTATACTCAAAAAGGGGGGAAAATATATGTATACATCATAAAGGGAAAATGTATATACCTTACAAAAAAAAGGGAAAACATGCCAAAGAGGGAAATACACAAAGGATGAAACATGTACATACATTGTACCGAGGCATGCACACAGGCGGAGTCATTGACAAGGTAAACACTTGGTGTATATACTGAACATATCAGTTTGCACATATCAGTTTTTGATACTAATGCTAAAGGGGGAGATTGATAATCCTAAAGGATCATAAGTTGTCAGTAGTATACAAATAAACAGTTTTTGAACCATCGGTTACATGATCACCGAGCGACAGCATTCAGTCAAGCGCAGAGGTCACCAAAAATGTCTTAGCACAATGATCACTGATATTAGTGAACATCGATAGCACTATCACTGACACAGTTCACAGAGCAAACCGACAGACGATTCACAGAGTAAACCAATAGACACTTCACAGAGTAAACTGACAGACAATTCATAGTAGTCTACAGAGCATACCGAGCACCAGTCTACTAAGAGAGAGCGGATCTGAGATACACGTCAGATAAAGCACTTTAGTCTTATAAATAGATTTATTCTTAGCTATAAAACCATTTCTTGAGGATCACATAAAGTATAAGTAACAGTTTTAATCATTTTAACTGATTGTAAACATGCAAACTAGGAGATCAAGGTCAAGTTGTAAACCTTTGATCATAGAGTTTTTCTTGTAAAGTGTGAAACCTAATTAGGTCAAAACCTTTGTATATATAGATGTATAATCAATCAAGAACATGATTATTGTAGCCACAGAAGACATCTATTGAACAGACAGAGAGTTTCATGCAGGACACAAAAGGAAGAATTCAGTTATGAAGAACTAGATTCAAGGCTACCGATCATAATAGAGGTATTATTCATCACAGTAAGGTGATATTATTTTTTGAATGTAATGGATTTGTATTCAGCAATTCAAGATTGCAAGTTATCAGGTCATAATTATTTTTGACTACTCTCTAACAATTGTAGAAAATAGAAGAAATCCTTTAAGAAGGTGGACTTAATAGTCTTATTGTAAATCTCTTAACCGAGTGTACACTTAACAGTGTTGTTAAAATATCTTTAAAAAGTAGAGTTAACAAGTCTAACATGTTACTCCTAACAGGGTAAGATCATCAGAAGTGATCACAACTTGTAGCCTTAACTGGCACCTTCCATTCTGCAGATAGTGAAGCTTTGTGGGTTTCATCCCCATCGCAGTTTTAACCTTCTAACAGGGGTTTTCTGCGTTACCAATTCTTGTGTCATGTGTAACTAAGTTTCATGAATGTTTCTATGATTGTTTATATGCACTTACATTTATGTTATGATATTACATGCATAAGGTAGAAAAGAAATATGGTCGGTAATGCAAGAAAAGATTACGAAGGTTAATTGATAAAAAATTTAAGGGTACAGATTCACCCCTCCCCTCTCAGTACACACCCTTCCATTATTCCAACAACTTGTTCCACTTGTAAGTTGCACTAGGTTGCACTTGCTTCAGTTGATGTTTATCAACTTGTTCCATTTGTAAGTTGCACTTACTTCAGTTGATGTTTATCAACTTGTTCCACTTGTAAATTGCACTGGGGTGCACTTACTTCAGTTGATGTTTAATTTCTTGTTTTTCTCTTGGTGAGGATGTTGTTCTTGAAATCCTTCTTGGATTTTGTTGGATTTCTCATATATTTGGCAGGAAATATGTTTTTCTCACTCATTATCCTTAATTCAAATTATTATTTAGCATATGTCAATCTTATGTTAGTTTAAATTATTATCTCCTTAATGGTTCATAAGTGTAGACATGATTGGCTAATTAAATCAAATGTTTGTTGGTGCTTGAGTCACATGTTCTAATTTCTCATTGTCTCTCTCATATTTCTTTGATTAATATACTAACTTGATAATGCACTGCATTCTTCATTGCCTAGATCACGAGTCATGCAGATTGTGGATTGATCACCCATTTTATTGCAGTGAGATGACTCATTAGTGGACTTTCTATATCCATGTAATTGATGCAATGTTGATGCAGGTTTCATTAGTTGGCATTCTCTGTGGTCATTTGTGCATTAGTATGTTGCTTTTTCTAAGAACATTGATAAACACTATTGTACCTATCTTCCTCATTTTGACACTTTGAGCATATATTTTATCTTGATATCATGTTAGCTACATTGCACAATTTTATGATTGCCCATGATTAATCTCATTCTAAAGTTTCCAAAAATTCTCTAAAGTTGAATTATTTTATGATACATATTATGAGTTAATTTTTAAAGGTGTACTCATTTGTATCAAGGGTAGATCTCAACTATGGGAAATCTACTTGTGGTTTTTCTATTCTTTGATTAAGGTGATATATCATGGGCCTTTCCCAAGACATCGATTCATTTACACATGTCCTATGAATCAAAAGACTACTTGAAGATATGCATATACTTCCACTTGAACACATTTAAAGGACCCATCTACTTCTCTTGGCTCTACCAAAGATGCTTGTACATCACGTTTCTAGAAGGCCACTTGCAATCTTGAAGACAATACAATTTCTTCCTTATATTGACTTGATCAAGTTGCAGATGTTTTGTAAAAATTGGGTTTCATACCCCTTGTTGTAAACTCCCCAAATAAAGATTAAAGGGGGATGTTAGAAATTAATCTTTCCTTGGTCAACTATGCAATTAAAGGATAAACCAAAGTATCATATTTTGTTCTTGTCCTCTAGTCCAAGTAAGAGGACATGTCACTTTTTTGTATTTCCTATAATAAGAAAATTAGATATTCCTCCTTAAGAGTATTCCTACACATGGCACACACTTAATCTGAATGTGGCACTCATTGGACATAGGAGTTACATGCAAACTCCTTCACTCATCTCTACTTAAGAGATGTTTCTCACACACTTTGCAATTTGGAAAGTAGGTTCTAAAATTGGTTCTCATGGGATTTCTTCTCTTTTCTTCTCTCATTCGCATTCTTGCTCTCACAATTTTGTAATGGGCTTCTTGCTCAAGCTCTCTATTTTTCTTGGCTTCTTGCCTCATTCATATTATAAGCACAAGGAGCTTTTCTTAGTTTTCCCCTTTCAAAAATATTGTGTTTGTGTTGATCTTGACCTCTTGATGTTTTTGGTGAAATTTATTGAATCGTCCTTCATACATTGGGTTATGGTAAAATTATTACTTCTTGCAACTCTCTCTCGGATTCTTTCCTTCCTAATCTCTATTTGTTTTCTTAATATTTCTAACAGATTTCTTATTAAATATTATAGAAATGTTATTTATTTTTTTCATTTTTTTATATTTAATGCTTATAAGGAAAAAAAATCTTAATGTTACTTTTGAAATATATTAAAATGTATAAAATAAGAATAAATTACTTTAGATAAATAAATGGGTGTTGGATTTGTTTTTTTGCAAAAGGAAAGTTTGGATATATTTGTATTTATATTTAGAAAAAAAGTAAAGTAAACAAAGCCCAATTGACTTTCAGTCAGCCAAGATAAAATATTTGAGCTCATACGAGGAGTCCAAAATCTAGTCTAAATAGATGAAGAGCATCTAAAACTATAGAAAAATTATAAACTAAAATAACTAAAACAAAAATGGTTCAACTATTACAGGTGATCGGGTGGCATGCAGAGAAAGAAAGATTACATTGTTTAAAAATCCCTAAACTATTGGGGATGTGTCATTTATCCGTCATGCCCAGAACCATAAAAAATGTCATGGTAGAAGAGGCAAGACAAAAAACACTGTGGAAAAGGAGGCCAATGTCACTGATGACATGTAACTGATTGAATGTTTGATAATGTTAAGTTGAAGATGATACAAGACATTAAAATCAGTTAATGGTTTGTATTGTCATTGATGTCAACTTGATATCATCTATATGGTCATATACATAATGCCAAAGACTTCAGAGAATCAATGGAATAGAGGTTATGCTTTCAGCAATACATAAAAGTCAAGTATTCACTAAGTGACAGACAACACCGATAGAGTGCACACCACCGGTAAAGACAGAGATAAAGTCACAGTGATACCCGACAAGCCAAAGACAGTGTTGCCCGATGAAGCAAAATCATAGGATGCCCGATGAGCTGAAAACAGTGTTGCCCGACGAGCAAGATCCAATGATACCCGACGGACGGAGATCCCGAAGCTAACTGAAGTTGCACCGATGGAACTAGCAGTTATCACTGGTGACGAACTGCAGAATTGACCAACATAACAGAGAGATCAGAAAATGACAAAATATCTAGCTGGCAAAGTTTAAAGATAGACTTAACTGGTTGTTTTATTTGTTTTATTCAACCACAGTTAAAACAATTGATTTATATAGTTGGCAAGAAGATAATTACGAGATAAATCAGGAGTTAAAGCCATAAATCAATTTGGCTAGATTGTTTCTCACGCCGAGAATCAAGAATCAAGAATCAGAGTATCATGTCTATATAAGAGACAAGCATAATTCATTTCCATGGGCACTCAGATACACGGGGGAGTGAATTAAGAGAAGATGTTGAAGAGAAACTGATGAAGGTTAAGCTTCATATAGTCCTGATCAATCAAGCTAAAGGAGAGCTAACGAATTCTGTAGACACCAACGAATAGCAAAGCACAGCATCACTGAGAAGAAAGTGTGAAGCACAAAGGAATTAAATTGATACATTGATCAGAGAGGTATTGTACGTAAATAGATCTGAATATCTGCAATTCAAAGTTGCATTAGAAACATGTCATTGTGTTTCAGTTTAACCATTGAAGCATTAAGTCTCTTAACAGAGCAGGACTTAACAGTCTTTTATAATTGAGGTATATCCTAACAGATTACCAAAAAGGTTGACTCATGATAGTAGCATCGGTCTTACCTAAATCCTATTGACAGTCTAAGAAGGAGGTTGATTCAAGGATGGTAGTAAGATTAGCATAAATCCTATTGACAGTCTAAAGGTTGATTCAAAGATGGTAGCGTAGATGTCAGATACTTAGTGACAATCTATGTATAAAAATCTTCTAACAAGGTCGCACTTAACAGTGTGTTTGTAACCTTTAACGGGGTTGGCTCCTAATAGGGCTCACTTCAAAAGAGTGAAAATTTGGGGTACTGGTCCCAGTGGTTTTTCCCTTAACAGGGTTTCCACGTTAAAATCCTTGTGTTATGTGTGTAAAGTTTATTACTTTATTGTTTTACATTTCACATATGCATTTATGGATTGATTGGTATACTCTGCATGTTTACTGAGTATTGGTAAATAAGTTTTACTGCTTAACAGTAATCAAGGGGAAGGACAGACAAGGTAAACCGATAGACAGTCATTTGTTTCAAGTATTAAGAAGGCATACATCTTGTAGGGACTTAATAATCTTAGGTGTATTAATTGGTGGATTAAAGTTTAAAGGATAAAATTTTGAGGCAACTGATTGACCCCCCCCCCTCCCCCTCTCAGTTATTACTAAGAATTGGTAGCAGAGCTTGTGTGCTTAGAAGGAAGGTTTCAAGACCTAAGTAAATATCACAAGATGAATAGACGAGATGTGCCCAAGTTGAACAAAGACAACTTTGCTTCATGGCAAAGAAGAATAAGACTTCACTTATCAGGTATTGGTAATGATATTACTCAATACTTAGATACTGAATATGTGTTGCCTACAGGGCCATTGACGGTAGATCAATTGAGAGTAAAACATGAACATAACTGCATGGTTATAGATCTTTCAACCTCACTCTCTGATATTGAATTTGAGGATGTCAAAGACTGCAAAAATGAAAAGACAATGTGGGACAAGTTAAAGCTTGTACATTGAGGTGATGCAAATGTTCTGAGAGCCAAGGCGAAAAGCCTTAGACAAAAGTTTGATGATCTCAGAATGAAAGAAGGTGAAAACATCACTCAGTACGGCACAAGAATAAAAGTAGTCAATGCTATACGAGGTGTTGAAGGTACACTTGAAGAGAAGACAGTGGTAAGTAAAATCTTAAGAACCCTATTGCCCATATATGTTATTAATGTATCTGCTATTCAAGAAATGAGAGCAGTAGAAAATAATACAGTCACTCTTAATATCCTGATTGGTAGATTGATTTCATTTGAGATGAATAACTTTGATAATACTGTCTTACCTAGTTTAGAGTCTACATTCAAGTCTTCTATGAGAATAAGCAAATCTAGTCAGAGACACTCATCTAGAAGAAAGAGTGAAAGTGAAAGTGAACAAAAAGATCTAGATAAAATTGAAGCACTCGTGGCGAGAAGAATGCTAAGAGGCAAAGGTAAATACAAAAGCAAGTTACCACTTGTATGCTTCAATTGTAAAGAGATTGGACACTTTGTTGCAAGATGTCCTAACAAAAGAAAAGATGATAGAAGTGAGAACAGATCTTTTGAGAAAAAATCTGACAGAGGTGATAACAAAGATTACAGAGGTTACCGATGATCATAAAGAAGTGATACCCGAGATTACAAGGACAAAGGCAAGAAGGCTAGCTATCTAGTTTCTTGCAAAGATGAAGATATTGACACCGAACCGGGTGATGATATTGAGATAGTATTTGTAGCTATGAAGGATGATTCAGATGAAGATAAAATGTATGAAGAAACTGCACTCATATCTAAGATTAGTAAGAATGATATCTGGATTATAGATAGTGGTTGCACTCACCATATGACTGGTGACAAAGAAAAGTTTAATACTTTTGAATACTATAAAGGTGGTACAATAAGAATGGGAAATCATTCACCTTGTCAAATTGAAGGTAAAGGAACAGTAATGCTGAATAACCTGATTAAATGTGAAAATGTTTATTGGGTAAAAGGATTGAATTATAATCTGTTGAGTGTTTCTTAGCTGAATAATTCAGGTCACAAAGTAGCATTTGAGAACAAGAAGCCAAAGATCTTCAATGAATCAGGAAAACTGATTGGTACCGGTGAACAAACCAAAGGTAACTTATTCTATCTAAATGATACTAACCCCACTTGCTTGATGACTAGAAACGAAGACATATGGTTGTGGCACAAAATGTTGTGTCATGTGAATTTTGACAACATGATGAAAATAAGCAAGAAAAGAAGTGTAAGAGGCTTACCGACGATGACAAAGCTAGACAACATCATGTGCAAGAATTGTCAAAAAGGTAAAATGACAAAGTCTAGTTTCAAAAGCAAAACCCATACATCTGATGATATTC